>JALIZH010025098.1:247500-485615 GCA_030522465.1 Rhipicephalus appendiculatus | reverse complement strand
TCACTACAGAGCCAAGGCGCCATTTCGTAGTGCAGAGGACCAATTGACGAAGCCGGTGCAACGTAATATTGCCCATGGGCAAGATTACGTCAATGCGTGGATGGGCCGAATTGGACAGGCGCTGGAGAGGGATGCAGAAATTGTTTTTCGAAATTGAGCATCTGCGCTGCGTGCAGCGCTGTGCTATTCATAAAATGGGATTGCTGTGGTTGTCTGCATGAACTGAAGAGCTTGTTCGGAAGATCTAAAAAAAAAAAAAAAAAGTCTTAGCCTGTTTGCTGACCCTTTAAAGCTAATCAATCGTTGAGAACAAAAATCTCCTGTGCAAGCCATTCATATTTTTTCTTGCACTGTCCATCAGATTCAACAACTTGTTCCGTTTTCTTAACATGAATATTTTCCAGTGATGTAAGAAATGATTGCAATTTGATTAGGGGAGCATACTTGCAGAGCTGCATTACTCTGTATCTGCAATGTATATGTGAATGAGAGTGTGATGGTGCATTTTCCTGGCGAATGGTACAGCTGTTCAACATAGAATTTGATGTCTAGGTTTCACACATCCAGGTTTGCCAGTACTAAACGTACTCGATGCAGGAGCCGCCTTGCAAGCCGTTTACTCTCATGATTGTCTCTGCAGCTATTAGAAGAGCTGTGCTCTGTGGGCCGCAACCCGGCCTTTGTGTGCTCCCGGCCGGCAGCCAAGAGCGAGGCGGGCGGAGTCTCCGGCAGCGGGGCCCAGGCCTCCAGTCACGGGGGCGGGGCCTCCGGAGGCGGAGCCGGGGGTCGAGGCTCCGGAATGGCCAATGACGCGGGCTCCTCGGACGAAGAGGAAGAAGAGGAGGACGTGGACCCGGCGCCCACGGTGCCGTCGACGCCCAAGGCCAACGACGAAGGCAAGGCGGCGTCAGGCACTGGGGGAACTACTGCTGAGGCACGCACGCCGGTGCCCCTGGTGGACTACATCTTGAACGTGATGCGGTTTGTGGACGCCATCCTGAGCAACAACTCGACCGACGACCACTGTCGCGAGTTTGTCCAGCAGAAGGGGCTCGTGCCTCTCATGAGCATCCTGGGCCTGCCCAACCTGCCCGTTGACTTCCCGGTCTCGCCGGCCTGTCAGGCGGTGGCATCTGTCTGCAAGTCTATCTTGGTCAGTAACCGTTCTTTCTGACTTTTGCCTGTGGCTCGTGCTCTTGCTCTTGACGTGAGCCTGAACAAGGTTTTTCTGGCCAGAAAATTAAAAGCATACAAACATGAGAATGCTGCAGTACTGCTAAGGTTCTACTCCTGTTAAAATGTCAGTCAGTGACCCTTTGTTTACTGTAGACTCTCAATAGTTCAAACTTGGTGGGACCTCAGGATTTTGTTCGAATAATGAGAAGCTTGAACTATCACATATATGACTTGGGGCAACATGCCAACTAGCATGGGGATCGGGGTTGAATCTTGGCCGCGGCGGTTGTATTTTTGATGAAGGCATAAATGGTTGAGGCCTGTTTGGGATATGGTGTGGAGCAGCCGTAGAAGAACTCGATGCCGTCAGGGTGATTAAAAAAGGCTTTTATTAATACTGACGGAGGCCATTAAGACCTTGCTGTTAGTCTGATGTCCCCGTTTCTCCTCTCGTGCCTTCTGGTGCTTCTTCGTCCTCTTCTGTCGGCCCGCTGGAGCTCGCGATGGAAACGACAGGCCCATGTACTTCAAGTAAATTTAGGTGTACATTAAAGAACCCCAAATAGTCAAAATTTCCGGAGCCCTCCACTGCGGCGTCTCTCATAATTTTATCGTGGTTTTGGGACGTTAAACCCCAACAATTATTGCTATATAACCAGCATTGTGATGTTTGTTTCTCACTGCTGCAGCAGCATCATAGACAGCTCTGCATGATTGCCTGTAAAGTTTTTAACTTTTTAGACAGAAGCGATTGTACCATAATGTCCTGGCTTTTTGCCATGTTTTCCATAACTTTGAAAGTTCGTGGGCCTGGTTCTTGCAGCCTTTGTCGAATGTCTGTTTCTTTTTGCCCCGTGCTCAGAACCTGGCGCACGAGGCCCAGGTGCTGCAGCAGGGTCTGAGCCACCTGGGCGCCGTGCTGGCAAGCCTGGAGCCCCTGCACAAGCCCCTGGATCCCCCCGGGGGGTTCCGTGCTGCTCGAAGAGCTGCTGGGGGCCCTGGCTGCCTCCCAAGGAGCGTCGGGCAGCGAGGGTGGCGAGGGTGCCGCGGCCTCGGTGACGACGCAGCAGCAATCGCCCTTGCTTCACGCGATGGCCGCCACTCACGCCTACATCGTGATGTTTGTGCACGTCTGCCGCACTGGCCAGGTGAGCATGTGTGTGTGAGAGGGTCCCATGTTTTGGATTGTTTGTGTAGTTCTTTGGGCCGCTTGGCAGTTTGCTCAGTTAAAAGGATTAAGAAGTCACGAATAGATCAAAGAAAGATCAGCGCAGATCCTGTCTGTCTGGTTCTTTTCTGACCTGGTCTTTCTGTGCTCTGTAGCCATTTTGTGAAGACACTCACTGAAAAAGTAGAACATGAGCTACCTCAGTAATAGTGATTACATTACTTTTTTTGAAGATAATGCTGCATCTCTAGCGCAGTGACAACTGCACTCACAACACCTATCTGCATTTAGAGGATTGAATAAAGAAGTCTCTTGTGCCTGGTATTAAAAAAAAACGTTTAACCTGTCTATCTTTGAAGTCACAGTATTCCCTAGGCTGCCAAAATTTTGTTGCTGGAAAATGCCCGAGTACCGCAAGCATGCATGTCCGATTTGCCATTGTTTCATGCAATGCGCTTGACTCGTAATCTTTTGCCGGGCCAGGAAAACACGTACTGGGGAGTGCCTGACGCCTTGTTCGTTGCTTGTTGTGCAGAGCGAGATCCGTTCCATCTCGATGAGCCACTGGGGCTCTGAGCTGGGCCTGGGTGTGCTGCGGGGCCTCTCCCGGCTCTACACCTCGCTCGTCTGGGAGAGCACTGTCCTGCTGGCCCTGTGCAATGACTCGGCGCTGCCTCCCGGCTGCCCTTTTGGCCGACACCAGCTGCAGAGGCTGCAGGGCACGTTGCAGGTACGCTTGGATTTTTCCAGGTATCTTGTCAGTCACACGTTGCCTAAAGTCTTCCGAGGGACTTCGCGAGGGCAGCAATTCAGGCCAGTCAGTGGTTTATGATTGTCTAAGCAGCTCAGTAACAGTGAACAAACACGTAAGAAGCACTCGTACGCTACTTCTGTGTTCGTTCTTTACGCGCTGTTCTAACGATCATGCAACGGACTTCCTTTGTGTAAGTGTGTACACAAGCTTTCTGCAGTGCCTACAAATTTGGGCCCGTTTCTTGGCCAGTTCAAGCTATTAATGTTCACAAAAAACATTCTGCATATCGATTTCCTATGAATGTTAAATGCTTTGAACAAGTTCTTGCCAAAATATTTATGGAGCAGGTGAAACCAGGAACTGCAGTGCTGCTGAAGAACTTCATTTCAAAACAGTGTAATTATTTTGAATTCACGCCGTTTGAAGCTTGCGGCAGGTTGTTTGCTGCATGTAGAGGTAAATGTGTGCTGCTTCTAAAGGTTGCGTATTCATTCCTCTAGCATGCACCTCTTAGTGCTGGCTCAAAGCTGGCAAGTATACAATGGGCAAACTTGGGTTTGCGGATCATTAACGAGGATTGGACGTTTACGTCCCACAGAACATGCCGGATGCAGCAGCGAGCACATCTGGAACAGCCCTGGACGACTCGCCGCCACAGAATGGGATGGAGGTGGACGTGGGCATAGCCGACAGCCCCGGAGGGGCAGCATCGTCCACCTCGGTTGATGGTAAGGCCAACAAGGCTCGCTCGCAGGCAGCTGTCAAGCAAATCAAGCCCTTGCTGACGGGAGCATCGCGACTGGGACGTGCACTTGCCGAACTGTTTGGCCTCCTTGTCAAGGTAGGCCTGTTCATCGTTGTTGGCAGTGAACTGTTTAGTAACATTCTCGATGCAGTCAGCCTTCAGTAATTGTATCTGTACAGGACCAACAGAATGAATGATTGAATTAACAAGGGACAGAAAAAAGAAATTTGCACACTGCTGATATCATTGGCCATATTCACCAGCCTTATCATTCCCCTGGACGGAACGTTCCTTTTTATGTGTTCAAAGCAAAACACTCTAATAAGCAGAAGACGTTTAGGCTCCTAAACAGAGCAGTGCACTAGTTCTTGCAACTTACTTTTGACCCTGGCAGCAAGAAGGAAAAAAAAAAAAGGAAACCAGTGGATTTTCCGTTACCAGGATGTAACTGAGAGCTTATTGTGCAAGAAAGCATTGTCTCTTGGTCCCACAACTTCTCTGTACAGTTCGTTGAATAGACGTTCTACGCTTATGAAAGAAATCGGGAACTACCGTATATACTCGCGTAATGAACGCACTATTTCTCCCGAAAAATTGAAGCGAAGTTGGCGGTGCGTTTATTATGCGGGGTAAATTTTACGAAAACTTTTTCGGGATGAGCAAAAAATGCGGTAATGCAAAAAAAAAAAAAGTTGGGTAGCTTAACCTTTCGCAATTAACCTACGCGCACACTGTTTGGAAACAGCTTCTTTATTGCACTTCACTCATTTTCGGTGGTTGACGGCGCTATCTTCTGCAAGCTGTGCCCGCGCACGCCATAAAAGCGTTTCGCGGCTTTCTTTTTTCGCGATCTTTTGTTTAATCGCGACAGTGGTATCTGCTGTGATCTCGAGGGGCGGCCGGAAGCGTACGCTACGACGCACCGACGCACTTTGCAACGTGGCAAACTCGCGCGACGACGACGTTGACATTGCAGCAAGCTACCACCGAAGCATCAAAACAAACCGTCGCTAACAAGCTTAACGACAAAATACGGCCGCTGCCTCGCTCTCTGCGTGAGATGTGACTGCAAAAAGGTAGCTTACATCTTGCGTTCCTTGAAGCATGCGCGGAAGAGCAAATTGCAACCGAAGTGAGGATCAGGGGTGCCACCATTTAAAGCTGTATTCGCACGACGGACGTGATCGCGGACGAATCAGCCATGTGACATGTGATGCGATTCGGACAATTCGGATCCCTCCGCAGCCAGCATTCACACGACAGGGGAGAATTCACGCTAGAAGTGAGGATTTGCTCCCCGAGGATCCCAACTGTGATTTGGGCCTCCGTCGTTTCACGAATCGCTCCGCGCGGACTGAAGCGGGGACGCGGGAACGGCTGACGTAGTACGCAATCCGCAGGCTCGAATCGCGATTCCGTCCGTCGTGCACGCACTTTTCTTGGCGTCAAGCGAATTTTTCTGGTTTTCCAGAAAACTGCGACATGCCTGCGACGGCGACGGATGGCCCTTCGCGACAGAAAATCCTGTCGCCAAGCTCGAAAATCGCGTGCATGTGGTTAGGCCTCAAAGTTTCGTATTTGCAGGAAGCGACCGTTGGTTGGCGCGGGCAGTTTTGTGACCTTCGCTCGCTGTGTGCTTGTGAGCAGCGATGTCTCTACACTCGCACCGCTAGAGAATCTCGCTGTGGTGCACGGATAATTCAAAAAGACAGGGGACGTGCCGCGCACAGATAGAAAGAAAAACAAGGAACTGCGCGCGGCAGCTGGCGAAACGGGGGGGGGGGGGGGTGCGAACCGAGGGGAGGTCAGGGAGGTCGGCGTAATAAAAAACGGAAAAGATCAATGGGCAAGGAGGCGCCACTTTTCGGTTCGCGGGACTGCAGCGGTTGAATGTAGGGGGTGCGTTTATTACGCGGGAGAAAAAAAAAAATCAAAATTTTGACTGAAGTTGGGGGGTGCGTTTATTATGCGAGTGCGTTCATTACGCGAGTAAATACGGTAATCACTTCGCTAGTTTGTCCTGCAACATTTCTTATTTGCTAGGATGCCAAGAAGCTTAACGCTAAGTGTTGCCACTGGTTTTCCTCATGAAAATTGCCTTTCAAACGATGTTGAAGTTAACTGAAAAATTCACCATTATCTAAATACAGTAAAACCTCGTTATCCCGGATCTCACGGGACCGGAGAAAATGTCCGAGTTAACCGAATTCCGGATCGAACGGACAGTGAAAACAAAAGGAAAATGTACTGTACTCGGCACAGAAAAACCTTTATTTCATGAAAAACTGCATTAGTTTTGTCCGCCTCGTCGTCGGAATTTATGCTAGAACGATTTTCTTCAACCCCATCAGGTGGTGGTGCGCACACTCGCTGTCGCTGTGGCCGCTTCACTCTGGTGACGGTCGCCATCATTGTGAAGCGCGACGGCCCGACGGCAGTAGCAACGCGCACAAGCACAGCCGGAGAACGCAGCATGCACGAGCTCGCACGCTGCGCGCGAAGTCACAACACAAAGAAATGAACCGTCCCGCCGTCCGTGCGTGCCGCCATGGCGCTTTTAATAGACACTGAATGCGCCGGCGGCCCAAGCGCTTCCGCCGGGTGGGGACTAGCGCCACCTAGCCACTTCCCCCCTCATTCACTATCATCATGATCATATTCCGCTGCAGTTGTTCGTTCGGTTTCGGTTTCTCCAAAACTCCGGTTCCGCCGTCGGTTACGGCAAGCAGGGTTTGCTCCTCCAAGCCGCCGAGATGGCGCGATTCTAAGCATGAAGTACCGAGTGCGCTCTCCGGAGTTGTCCGAATTAACCAGTGCGCGGCTAAATCCCTCCGAATTAATGAGCATTTGACACCATTGAAGTATACAGTGAAACCCCAGTTTTACGACGTTCTCGGGACCGCGAAAAATCGTCGTAAAATGCGGACGTCGTAAAATCCAAACACGAAAATTTCTGCCCACCAAAACACGTTTAGCACGACGGATTAGAAAGAGACTTCAATGCAAACGACCAACAAGCTCTACAGGGCTCTAAAACCCACAAAAGGCATGTTCTACGACGATCGAGGGGAAAAAAAGTCACAGTTTCACCGCAAGGGTGAAGCAATGAATGCGATAGCAGCAAATTGTAATGTTATACCAAGTGAGGCTGGCAGCTAACTCTTTTGGATCCGATCTCACGCAACTCTAGAAAACGCTTGTTAAGATAATACAGCCGCTCCAGGGACACTCTGCACACCACATTCTCTTTGCGTTGAGAGCGCAGCACGTAGAAGGGTACACCGGCCCCCCCCGCTGTCGGCCGCCGAGAAGGGGAGATAACGCGTGCGCCCTGACGACCGCGGTCGTAAAATCGAAGGTCGCTCGAGGGACCCCCCCCCCCCCCTCGCGTCTTTTCACGCTCGCGAACGACGGGCGGGGCCGGTTGAAGAGTTGGGGGGGATCTTATCACATGCGCCTTGGAGCGACGGAGATGCCGGCTCGTTTGATCGCCGCTTCAGCCGCGTTCACCGCTCCCGCTCACCCGCTATTACCCGCTGGTAAAACGTACGATGCGCAGGGGGCTCTTATCAATTCGGACTTCATACGCGACATGACGGCGACGGCAAAAACCCGTTGAGACTGTCCATATAATTGCTATCGCAATAAAATAAAGGAAAGCAAGGGGGGGGGGGGGGGTGCATCTTCGCTAAGTTTGGCCATCGCGGCTGCCGTGGCTGCGGCCAACACGCCTGCAAAGCGATATAGCAGCTGCGCCAAACACCTGCCATGGAAAAAGTCCCGTCTCCTCCAAGGTGCAAAAGGGGCACTTGCCCTCTCAAGCGATACTAGCCGATTCCCCCCACCCAAGCTACACCAGCACCCCCCCCCTGCCCCCCCCCCCATTAAGATGCTGCACAGGTTCGCACCCCCCCCCCCCCCTCAGACAAAATCCTTCCGACGCCCTTGCGCGACGAAAGCGGGAAAGAATGGGGAAACCACAACCGCGCCCCTTTACGCCGCTTTCGCGGTCGCTCGGAGGGTGAGGGGAAGACGAACGAACGGCAGCGGAAAGCCGAAATGAGCCGGTTTCCCGAGCGCTTGGCATGCGAAGGGGTGCCCCTCTTGCTGGTGCGACGAAAGACACCCGCGGACTTCCTTTTTGTTCGCCATTTGGTCTCCTCGCTTCGCGGCTGGATTGTCGTGAAACGCGGGTTCCGCGTAAAACGGCGTCGGAAAATGGGGGTTTTTAATGCATTGCGTCTATGGGGCTTTCGCTGGAACGGGACAAATCCGTCGTAAAATGCGGGTCGTCGTGAAACCGGGGACGTAAAACCGGGGTTCCACTGTACACAGTTTTGCCGGGACCGCGCCGCGAGTCCGAGTTAACCGAATTTCCGAGTTAACGAGATCCGGATAAACGAGGTTTTACTGTAATGACAGTTGATAGCCATATCAGAATGCACTATTCTGAAGTCCAACTCGTGACGCGTCTGTGTGCCAGCGAATTATGCTCGCTCGTTTCTGTAATTTCATAGCGGAGGTGAACATCTCCAGGATTCCACACTTTTGAACATGGAATCAAAGGACAGATGCTGTATGGCTTTGTTTCGCTAGTGCTGAATTTTCGTTTTTGCTAAGAACAGCCGGGAGACATCAGAGCTGCTGCGTTCTGATGGCAAAACCGTTTTCAATAGAATCATGTGGAGATGTGCTGTAGGACAAAGGTAATACCAGAAAAGAACATTTTGCGAATGTTAGTGAGAAATGTAAAGTCTAAGGGCATTCTTTTGAGGCAGATATGTTATCGATGCTGTATTGTGTGCGTTCCTGTGTTTTTGACCTCGCAAACGTTTTTCATTTCGCCCTGGTGCGCCAGCTCTGTGTGGGTTCCCCGATGCGTCAGCGACGTGGTCAGCAGGTGCCGCCATCCCCTACGGCGCCATCGCCTTCCGCACGAGCAGTGGCTTCGGCGCTGACCCGACTACTGGCCAACGGTCTCTCCTGGGAGCCACCTCTGACATCTCCCATGCCGAAGTTTAGGTACGCAAACGAACTCGTTTGTGACCCTGTTGGCGTTTACTCAAGAGTGCAGTTGATCCTCCAGTAATCAAAATCAATTCTAAACATCCATTACAATGGTTTAGTGGTTACGGCGCTCGGCTGCTGACCCGAAGGTCGTGGGATCGAATCATGGCCATGGCAGCCGCATTTTCGGCGGAGCCTGAAATGCTTGAGGCTTGTGTACTTGGATGTAGGTGCACGTTAAAGAACCCCAGGTAGCTGAAATTTTCGGAGCCCGCCACCACGGAATCTATCATAATCATATTGTGGTTTTGTAATCATTTCTGAACAGAAACCCCCAAAGGCTTAGCGATACACGTTTGCAACATATCTGCGCCCATCCATATCCGAAGCTATCGGTAACTAGCCACCTAGCATGGTGGCTAGTTACTATCGGTATGCTAGCCACATACCATGGTAACAAGCTTTGCTAGGTGGCTTGAAATCGACAATTCCACAATCGAGTTACAATAATGTGGTGAAGTACCAAAAGCATTAAAATTGCGTACAGTATTTACTCGAATCTAAAGCACGTTTTGGTTCCCCATAAAGTGAATAATAAAACTTTCCTACATGTTACAATCGAGTAAAAAATTGAAAGCCATGGTGTTCGGAGCAGCATACCACCAGAGGAGTGAATGCAGTTGTAGTCGACATCTGCGGGGTTCGACAGAGCCTGTGTGGTCCGACAGAGCCTGCGGGGCCCAACAGAGCCTGCGGGGCCCAACAGAGCCTGCGGGGCCCGACAGAGCCTGTGGGGCCTGAAAGAGCCTGTCGGTCCCACAGCCTGTGGGACATGGCAAAACCCTTTCACACTGGAAGAACCTTTCACAGAACCTTTCACACGGGTTCATTTCGCGCTTGATTATGTCGGGCCTCGACAGAGCCTGTGGGACCTGTCGGGTCCTGCTTTGTTGGGTCCCACAGTGTCCCATAGCCTGTGGGACATGACTGAACCTTTCACATAAGAGGTCAACGGCGTAGTCCACTCATTATCGAAGGGTTGGAAGGGAGACTGGAATATTAGCAGGCGATATGGGGGGTAGCAGAGAAGGCTGGAAAACCGGCTCTGCCTTATGAGCATATGACGTGCGGTGTGCAGTAGCAATATGGCTGTGGTGACACGCATTGCTCCTTTTTTTTTCTTAGCTGGTGTTTCGAGTGTTCCTTTCCATTCCCACGCAGGCATCCAGGAGCAAATGATGTTATAGTGACCTAGTGTCGCAGCAGCATCGTCATAAGCGGTGTATTCCCGCAACAGATTAGAATCTGATGGTGCAGTGGCTGCTCGTTGTTATAACCAGTGCATTTCTAAAACTGATATTTTTGTAAACGTGTTTTTATGCCTTTCTTTTTAGCATTATACACGTTGTTGCTGTTCTGAAGAGGCTTACAGTCAACTTGGTGTAAGTTAGTTTCGCGATTGCATCAGCGTTCCGTGAATCCCTCTCTGATTTATCCTCTTGGCTCTTGTGGACTGAAATGCATTTTTGTATGCGGCCACAGGTTACAGGAACCCTGGATCGACCTTGAGTTGTAAGACTCGACTCCTCCCCCATTTTTTTTTGTCTAGAAATAATGACAAGGTGCTAACCCCCCAATGAGTCAGGCTGTCCCTGTTACTGTGTCGTGTTTTTGTGTGTCAGCTCGTGTGCGATTGTGTTGCGTGTCCCGACGAGAACTGTGCAGTACAACTTGGCGTCCACGTTTGTGTAAATGCATCTTTTCTGCTACATGAAACACTAAACCACTGACAATTTATTGGAATAACGTCGTCGACCGATAATCCAGAGCGTTGTTTGCCAGAAAATGAGGGACCCATCTTCAAGAGGGCCCAAGAAGCATTCTAGCAAGAATCAGTGTACTTATTGTGACCTGATTATTCAGTTCATCCTCAAACCGTTATGATATGACTGTCAACTGTGTGCACTCAAACCCTCTATGTATTGAACTCATTTATGCTGTCAGCAATGCCACTTTGGATACCCTAAAACAAGGCTTGCCTAAGCAGGCTAACAGATTTTTTTTTCTACTGCAATCTTTAATTTCTGACTGCATTTCCTGTCAGCTTTGGTCTACTTTCCCTAAAATGTAATTCCCTCGGAGAGCGAAGTCTGTCTGTGCTCTTGTCGATTACGTTGCTGCGGGGATCAACCCTTAAGTGGACGTTCCTGAAATTTAAGTAATGCTCTGAATTGTCTGTCGGCGACTATCTTACTCGACATTCTGTTAACTTCTTCTTGTCCCTGTTGTCAGTGTTAACACAGTGCAGGCAGATGGCATATTCACTCCAGTATTAACGGAGTGGTCGGCTCGTCAAATGTGCAGGCTCACCTTCTACATCTGCTCTGTGGGCTTCACATCGCCGATGTTGTTCGATGAACGCAAATACCCGTACCACCTGATGCTGCAGCGGTTCCTCTCATCTGGAGGACAGGACGCCTTCTTCGAGTGAGTTCTCACTTTTTCTTCTTTTTTTAACACTGACTGCTCTTGGTTTTGTGTGCAGCACGTGTGGTAGTTTTGGATGTGATGTGTGAAGACTGCAGACATCATTTGTAAAGTTAATGACTTGCATTGGATAGCTCACATGACATGCATAGCAAACTGTATATGCAGTGTTACAGCTTAGTGTTTTGGCTCGTCATGTGCTCTTGGTCATGTCAGTGACTTGGATCAGCTGTGATCAGGTAGAACTGAAAGGTGCCTGCAACACTTTTTGAACATGGTCAGAAAATGCTGTTGATTGTTAGTCGAGGCTCCATTGAACATGTGAGTGAAACATTTTAGCAGGGCACTCTGCATGGAATTTACGAGTGAATTCCAAAGTCGGCTAGAAATCGCACTTAGTTCTTTTGACAAATGATGCCATAGTCGAACCTCATTATAACAAAGTTGCATCTTATACGTAAATAAGTTCGTTATATCCGAAAATTCGTTATAAAGGTATATTCCCAACACTGTATCTATTGCAAGGCTGTTCTTCATTTACTTTGTTATAACGATATTTCGTTATATCTGGGTTCACTATATCGAGGTTGAGCGTATACCCAAAACAGTGCGTCACAGACCCAAAAGCAC
The DNA here is from genome assembly GCA_030522465.1 of Rhipicephalus appendiculatus. NCBI lineage: Eukaryota > Metazoa > Arthropoda > Arachnida > Ixodida > Ixodidae > Rhipicephalus > Rhipicephalus appendiculatus. The sequence goes on along the minus strand of JALIZH010025098.1, from coordinate 473,648 downwards.
ATGGACATGGCCATTGGACGAATTGAGCTTTGCGAGCGGCTAATTACCCCAGCTGCCGTGTTGGGCCTGCATTGTGCTCAGAGTGCTCGTGGCCACATTGAAAGTGATTCGCGCATTCAGTGAAAATGAGTAAAGAAAGGGCTTCTGGTCTTGATGCGCGCTGCTGTACGAATGTGGCTTCTTGCCCCCTTGTTATTTCCCCGTACTACACAAGGGGAAACCTTGTGTAGCTGTAAGCGTACTCACTTGGACAAAGACGAAAAAGAAAGCGCTTAGTGTGTGCAACTAATGCCAGTAACTCCACTCGTACATGATGACGGATTCTAAAAATTTTGTGGCTGTCAAATCATAAGGCAATAAATAAGCTCCTATAGTGAGGTCATTCAATGATTACTTGGGAAAAGTGTTGCAGGGCCCCTTTAAAGCGAACACTCGTTCTCTCACAACATCCAGGACGTTCCGTTGGGCCCTGACGTGTGGCGGCAAGGTGCCCCTGAGCGAAGGGCTGGAGAGCCCCGACCTGCCCGAAGGCACGGGCGAGTTCCTCGATGCCTGGCTCATGCTGCTCGAGAAGATGGTGAACCCCCCGCATGGTGCTCGAGTCGCCCCACACGCTGCCCGCCCGGTCGGCGACCACCGGTGCGGTGCCGGCCTTCAGCCCGGTCCTCTACCTGATCCACACGCACAAGCGGGCCTTCGACGCCATCATGCAGCTGTGGGACCGCAAGCCCCTGAAGGTGTACGGCGACCGCATGTCGGAGTCCATGCTGGCCATCCTCTGCCACCTGCTGCGTGGGGAAGGCCTCATCCGGGTGAGCTGTTGTGCACAGCTGCAATCTGGTTGCTGTGAATGTACCTTTGTGGCTGGTTACTTTTAGAAAAAGTGAAACTCTGAGTAAATAACGTGTAGCAGGAACGCCAGATGTAAAATTAGACGTCAGTTCTGCTGGTGTGCGTGGTATTTACTCGGAGTAGCGTTTATCAGCAACAAATTCTACCAAAAAACATGAAAAAGAGAGATAGATACATATGCTACAGCACAGAGATGCGATCTGTAGAAGCCACTTGAAGCAGGAGAGCACTCACCTTCTCTAGCTGGCTGCAGGGGAAGGGCTTTTCATTAGGAAAAGAAGGGGTGGAGGTGCATTCTACAGCCTGCAAGTGAGCACGGTCCTCAGGGAAAGGAGTGAGGGAATGAAAGAACTGAAGAAAGAGGACAGTTGAACCAAGGTACGGATCTGGTGTCTGCAGTGACCGCAGTGGCTTTGATGTGGTAGAGGGTTTCCCTCTGGTTGCAGGAGATACAGAGTAAAGAGCACTGTGGATGTGGGAAGAGGAGGACCACGCTATGTTTAAAAGAATGAATTTTTATATAACAATGTTTCTATGCAGTTAAACCTGGATATAACGAACCTCCATATAACGAATTCCTCGATATAATGAAGTTTTTCTATTCCTCGCCATTACTCCATAGAAACACATGTATTTGCGACCTCTATGTAACAAAGTGGCAGCGGGAAACACCCTTTGATATAACGAATTTTTGCCACCGACAACCTAAAAATTTTGATCCGGATTTTGCCATTTTTGCAAAAGCATGCATCTTCCGCAGTTGCCTCGCCGCCGACGAAGCGCGATCGGGCGGCAAGCCGCGCACGGCGCTCGGAGCCCCGGTGACTGCGAGGCGCGCAGGCGGGCCGGCGCCCCTCGAGCTGGCGTTGCCACTGTTCTTGCCGCCGCGGGCGAATGCGCGCATGTGCCCTCCCCCCTCCCTTCAAACAAAAAAAAAAGAAAGAAAGAAAGAAAGAAAACGACTAGCGTTGGCAGCGCCACTCTTCGATTGCTGCAGAAGTCTCTGAACTGCACTTCGTTAGAGTGACACATAAAAAAAAAAAAATCTTGCTCCGTGTCGGTACGCTTGAAGTTCGCGTCGCATATGTGAGGCCACGGAGCATATAGAGAGCGCTTTTCCGAATTGTATTCCGCGGTATACATGTCGTTCGCTCTTCGTTTTCGACGCCGTGCACGCGTGCATGGTATCACTGCGCGGCGCGCGCATGGAGTGGCCCCCGACGACGTTCAGCTTCGCGCTTTTTAAAGCAGACAACCGTGTCGGTACTACCGAGATGTCAGATTAGGCGCTGACTGGCGCTGATGTAAACTGTCCGAGACCGCGGTGACGACGGATCTTCGGAGGTCGACACATCGCGCGCTTTGCAGTCATGCTCCGTGCCACGAGTTCGCTAGACGCGGCGCGCGCAAGACTGCAAAGCGCGCGACGAGTCGATCTCCGAACCTAATCGGCACTCGCGATTAGGTTCGGAGGTCGACTTGCATTCAACACGATGGCGCGTTGAGTGCAATGCAATGAATGCGAAAGCAACAAATTGTAATGTTATACGAAGTAAGGCTGGCTACCTACTCTTTTGGATCCGATATCTCGTAACCCTACAAAACGCTGGTGTAAGAAAGTACGGCTGCTCCAGGCAGAAGTGCTCTTTTCAGTCTCTTCGCATTGAGAGCGCAGCACGTGGAAAGGTATACGGGCCAAGCGCTGATGCTTGCCGAGATAGCGTGCGCGCCTGCGATCGTTAAAATCAAAGTTCACTGTTGATGCTCAAGTGATCCCCCCGACCCCTCCGCGTCGTTTCATGCTCATTCAAGACGGGCGGGGTGTTTCCTCTTTGCTTGAGCATTCGACGGCAGGTCTAATACGCGGGGGATCTTATCGCATGCGGCCTCGGGGCGATAGAGATGGGCCGGCTCATTTGATCTCTACTTCAGAAGCGCTCGTCGCCCCCCACTCACGCGCTTTTACCCATGCGTAAAATTTACGATGCGCGGGGGCTTGCTATCAATTTAGACTTTATACGGAACATGGCGGCGACGGCAAAAACCCGTCGAGAGTGTCTATATAATTGCTATCGCAATAACAACGCAATTTTTTACTGCTAAATAAGTGTTTTGGGTGAGCTCTGCCTTGAGTTCCCCTTTTGTTTAATTTTTGCGTTTCGTTTTCGCATTTTCGTGGTGAAACTGGATATAACGAAAAACCTGTTTGTAACGAATTTTTTCGGGAATTTGTCAGTTTCATTATATCCAGGTTTAACTGTATAACGAAGTAAATTGCTGATTTTTCTGGCATATTTTGAGGTTTAACTGCATATCAAGTAGTTTGGACTAGCACTTTTAGTGATAACGGGTGATCGCATGCTGTACTGACACGTGTCCTTTTTGTCTGCAGGATAAGCTTGCCAAGGAAAAGGAAGCAGCATCAGCAGCTGGTGCTTCAGGAGGCCCAGCCTCCTCTGCGGCGTCTGAAGGTGCGCTGCTGCACGGCAGTGTCCGGTCATCCAGAGGGGCCCTGGGAGCGCCTTCACACGAAGACATCAACCAGGACCACCTGCAACAGGTGAGCAAGGGGCAGTAGTCATCGGATATGTAGCGCAGTGAGCAGCGTCTCTTCTTTAGCCTTTGTCATGCATGCATCGATAGGAATAAGTCTATGTAGGGCTGGTTTCACTTTCATGGCAGCTACCAGCATCTGCAGTCAAGCTACCACGCACCTTCATGACTCAATCAACTATGTTACTTTGATGATGAATTCATGGAAGGTTCGAATAAATCCTGTAAAACTTTTCTCATTACACACGATGTTGAGTTTGTCTGACTAGAATAACAGCATATGCAGTTGAACCCCTTTATAAGAGACATGCCTGGGGGGAGCATTTTCTGTCCCTTACCGTATTTACTCGAATCTAGGCCGATGTTTTTTTTCAAAAAAAGGGATGTGCGAAAGTGGGGGGGTCGGCTTAGATTCGAGTACCATAGTTTGACCGCAGCCGCCACATACCGTCGGCCGCAAAAGTTTACGGTATCTGCAGCGCGTGTCGGAGCGACGTAAAACTGCAGCGCTGCGTCACCTACCGTGACGGTTTTCGAGGCTATCGGCCTCGGCGATTAGCGAGGGCGCGTTTAGATAACGCTCCTTTGCCGGATCTTATCGCAGAGGCCGCGGCCGATATCCTCAACACCCGCCGCGTCACGTAGTGACGCAGCGATGCAGTTTTTCGTCGCTCCGCCACGCGCCGCAGATCCCGCAAACTTTTGCGGCCGACAGTACGTAAAGGCCCGGCCACGCTAGCGGCATGATGGCTCGCCATGTGCCCATGTCGGGCTGCCGAGTGCAGGCGGTTCTGCATGCGCGTCCGAGGCATTTTCGCGACATCCTGCGGTAGCGTATGCACGGCGACGGTCGCTCAGCGGCGGAGTGGTGGGCCCCAAGACCACAGGCGAACCGCGTTGTCTGCTTCGTACTGTCCATTGTTCCGAAATCTCGCAGTCATATACGTTCATGCAACGAGTGTTGTCGAGCCGGCAAGATTTCACGCCGGCAAAGGTGGATCGTGTCACGTGATTGCGACATAACGGCGCCGGCGATAACCGTGCCCTTTAACACCCCCTCCTCTCCGCTTCTCGCGTGCGCGACAGGCGCGGACCTGCGCGGGCGCAGTAAACGGGCGCGGGGCGCAGAGTTCGCCGTTTTCTGAAGTTTAGTGCAGTCGCATTGGTAGAGTTCTGGAAGTGTCGCGCCTTAACCACGTGCTCGCGAAACGCTTGCACCACATGTGCTTTTGAAGCGATGGCACCAATCAAGTGGCGCCACTGCAGCGTCGTTTTGCACGCGGATAAAACTTCAAACCTGCAAGCGCAGCACGAGTTCGGCGTGCACGAAAAGAATGTGCGCTACGGAGTGCGCGCTTATGCAATAAAAATGCTGGGTTTTCTACCGATGAAACGGCATTTCTTTCATTCGGCCTGCATTCGAGGTAAACTTTTTTTTTTTTCCTGGCCTTGCGAATTTCGGGGGTCGGCCTGCAATCGGGGGCGGCCTAGATTCGAGTAAATACGGTATATGAGGTGTCTCTTGTAAACAGGGTAGCACGTATGCATATTCTTATCAACCGTCTATTTCAATGCAGGCACACTGGTGTCTCTTATACCCATTTGTCTCTTACATCACTCTTATAAAAGGGTTCAGCTGTATTCTCAATATTTAAGATTCGACTCCCGGTTTTAGTTGTGTTACTTAATTGTATTCTGTCGCATTTTACAATTAATGTAGACGTGTTTCTTTCTTTTCATGACTTTTTAGTTCAATCTCATATGTACGGTATGGTTGAATGATTTGTGCGCTACATGCGGCCTGCGTGCCGAATTGTTGTAGCAGCAGAAACCTTTGTCAGGCCACATGACCTTTAGCTTCTGCTTCCTTTCTGTTGCAAACAGGAGAAATTAAATTCATTCATTCATTCATTCATTCACTCTTGCAGCTGATGGACATGGGTTTCTGCCGAGAGCTGGCCACGGAGGCCCTCGCACACTCTGCCTCCTTGGAGCAGGCCACGGACTACCTGCTCAGCCACCCAGCACCTTTGGCACCGAGCGCGTCTGGAGTCCTCCCAGGCGGGGGCCGGATCACCTCTAGTCCCGTCCGGACGGCCATTGGCGGTGAGTGACAAGGCTGCCATGTGTTGAAGTTAGCTTCCTGTGATGCCCTTATGGGTGTGTTCATGCGACGAAGCGATCCGTAGATGGCCGAGTCATGTGACAGCAGGAAAGTGAGTGGTCCGACCGCTTGCACGGTACACATCTGCTGTACACATGCACTGTTTGAGACAAGAGGGAGAAAGCCCGGGCCAAGGCCAGTTCCAGCTGCAAACGATGCTGCGTGCGTGTTTTCGAAGAGAAACCACATGTTCGAAGAGCCACCAGCTGCTAAGTCAGGAGCTGGGCTGGGTGTTGTCTGTTATAGCCTAGTTGAGAGCGCTAGTAACCATGGCCAACCTAACCACCTTCAAAGGGTTTTGTCGGTGTCTGAAAAATGCCTCATCTTTGTTGCAGGAGCTTCCTTCTGACTTGGAGATGTCGGAGGAAGACCAAATGATGAGGGCCATTGCCATGTCCTTGGGTGAAAACGTCACACCAGGACAGGTTAGGAGCAACTTCCTAGTGTTCATTTGTACCTGTGTTGTCGTTTGCATTGGCAGTCTTGCACGATTGCACCGTCAGAACTTGTCATCACCGTCATCCCATTTTGTGTTTGACCCGCCTTCGTAGCTTAGCAGCTAAGGTGCCTCACAATCAGATTGTGGGTTTTGGCGGCATCCAAAATGGCAGAAATTTAATTTCATGACACTTTATGCCCACTGTAACTTGTAATCGTTGGCAGCGGGTGGTGTCCATATCTAATTCCCAGCATCCGCTTTTTCAGGGGTTGTGAATCTCATAGGCGTCTCCATTATGGGCTGCATATGTCAGAAGCAATTGCAGGAGCTGGAAACTGGTTGTGGTTGCTTTCTGCTGCTCCTGATAAAGGTTGTGGTTGGTCCACCCAAAACACACAAAACGTACAATGCTGCCCACTCCAGATGGACATGGAGCGTGGGCTGGTTTGTGAAAGTTTCAGGTGTGTTCTTGTTAATACTTATCAAGGGTAAATTCTTGTTGCGGCTGATGAGGACAACTAAGATGAAGGAAGAAAAGCGTCAATTCGGAGCCAGTCTTAATCATTTTCGCGCAGGCCCGCATCAGAACTCATTCATTGCCAGCTAGCCCAGCAAACCATTTTCACATTGTAATAGTGCAGCAAATGACAAGGGTGCACAGGGAAAGAGAAATCTGACACACAGTGCTTTGTGTGTCATGAGACATCTGTTTGCACGTGCATCATCAATCTTGGCGGCGCTGTTACAAAGTGAAAATGACATGCCAACAAGCCCACATCACTACCCTTGCAGCAAACCATCCTCTTCAAAAACAACCATCTCACATTCTGTATTGCGCCTCGTTCGTGCAGGCCAAAGAAGGTGACAAAGTGATGCGTGACGAAGAGGAGGACGACGAGAAAGTCCAGCCGGAGGAGGAGCCGGCAGACCCAGCGGTGATGGACCGCTTCACTGAGAACATGCTGCCGGGCTGCCTCAGGTTGCTGGACGCCCTGCCCGAGACGGTGTACCGCGTCTGCGACCTGCTAGGTGCCGTGGTGGCACGTAATGGAGTCGTCTGGCGGGACCAGATGCTTGGCCAGCCTTGCTTCAGGAGGTGGGTGCGGAGGGACGAGCCATGGGAGGTCGTGATTAACGTGGCCATATTGAGATTTCCTTTCGCGTGGGGGGGTTCAAATACCGCTAAGTGATGTATGAGCTCTGTCAGATCACCCTGTTGCATCACATTTATTGCTTGATGGTGTTATTGGGCAGTGAAAGGACTTCCAGGTACAGGTGTTAGAGATCAGTGCAGGTGACTTGTTGGTGCCGTGTTATCATAAGCCATGCATCTGTCATGCCTTCAGAGTTCTTCGATAACTACCGTATTTTCTTGCATATAACCCTCAACAACGATGTGTGGAAAATTTCATGAAAATCCAGACGTAATACTGCAAGGCTAGCTTCCTTGCATAGCTGCGAGGCACTGCTGTGAAGCCACCATCGCTGACTGGAATTGGCGTTTTTCGTCTTTAGCTCAAAACTTCGTGCTTTTTGTGTGGCTTATACGTGAGAAAATCTGGTATTATGTGCATAGATTTGTGAGAATCGCAGTAATGTGTTTCTATCTAGAGTCCCTTGAAAACAGGTTGCTGCACTGCTACAAATGATTCATAGTTTCTGTAAGTGCGAAAGACACGTAACACGATTGAAGAACACAGGACAAGCGCTCTCTTCTGTAAACGCCATAGTTTCTGTAAGCGCTGTCTTTCGCTTACAGAAACTATGGATCAGTACCAACTAGCCTGATCTCAGTGCCTACAAATGATTGCCTTTACATAGGTGACGTGTGTGTGTTCCTGTATTGTCAGGTTCGGACTACAGTGACGTCCCTGCTGGAGATAGCCGTGCGTGACGACCTGCCCCAGGCAGAGCAGGCTTCCCAACTCGCCACGCTGCCTGTGGCCAACATGGCTGCTGTGCGCATCCACCTGTTCACCCTGCTCTTTGAGGTGAGGGTGAAGAACTCCTGCATCCTTTCAAGCTGTGATGTTGAGTTAGTCGTGTCTCTTACACCTATGCACACTAGGTCATTCCCTGGAAGCCTTCAACACAACATATCCTGTCGTTGGAGTGCTTTATCTGTGTTGATGTACAGAATGTTGCGGTGATCATATGGGTGCTGTATCTATTCTATACGAGCATGCACCTTCCACCTTAATTTGACTGCAAAACGGGCCCGGTGTCAAGTGTTTTTTTTAGGTGCACCCTATCTAATGTCCAGCCAGAATTTTGTATTGAAAAGTAAAGTGCGTTCACCTACTGCAACCATGTAAAATAAATGTAATATCTCAACTTAGTGAAAAAAATTGCGAAAGTTGATGTTCAGTATTGCAACTGTCCGACAGCGCCATGTTGCTGCTGTTGAGGAACCACAACATTGTTGTGCTTGTGATGGGGTCAAAGCAATTTGCTTCCCGCATGGTTTGGTGAGCAGCTTCTTGCGAGCAGAAACTAATGACATGCAAACTAAAAAAACAATTAATTAAGGTTAAAGCAAACTGTAGAACATGTTATACACTGGCAAACTGACAATGAATTCAATGATTCTCGCCCCAGCGGGGGCACACTGCGTTCGTGTACACCTCCCACGGCAGCCTGCGGCAGCCTCCCCCGAACAGTTCTGTTTGCTCGTTATAAAGCGAATGATTGCCAGGCTATCGTTGTGCATGATGTCACACAAGGAGTCGTTTGCCAGCACCGCTGCACTATGCATGACCAATGCGTTGCCAGGCCGCACATAGCTTGTGTCGTCCATCGACATGACAATGGCAATCCCCTCGGGGTGTGCAGGAGATGCGCCTGCCGTGTGCCACCCTGCTTGAGGAGCAGAGCCTGGTGGATCTCCTGGTGCAACTGGTGGATGCGGCCCAGCAGGTGTTGGTGCTGCCGAACCCAGCCCAAGGAGCCGCCCACTACACCCAAGTAGGTGTTTTTTGGTGCAGATCACCTGATGTGTAAGCTGTGTAGTCTTGAATATTGCCACTGTAACCAAAAGACTTGAGAAAACCAACAATTAAAGCAAATGGCATGGTTTGGGTGGTTTGGGTGTTCCAGCATCCAGCCAATGTTCTCATTGAAGCCTGGCAAAACAGTGCAGTGTGGTGTCTGTCATGAAGTTAGTGTTTTGTAATCAGCAGAGCAGCCAACAGTACTAATTATCAATAATTCATTAATAATGTACGGTCTTTGCCCTTCTACACGATGTCCAGGTGGCTGGTGTCTCTGATCCTGCTTATAGACCTGTACGAGAAGGCATCGGTGGCATCCAAGAGGAGAGCACCCCTGCTTCAGGTTGGCACCTTCAGTACTTGTCTATTGCTTGCTGCCATGCAGTGCAGGTGTTTGTATTAGACCTCCGTATTCTAATCTTACATGAACATGCATCAAGCAAAGGTAAAGATTGCTGAACCGTGTTAGTGAACATTTCATATCTTACTGAAAACAGTTACTGAAAAATCGTTGGTCCTGTATGACAAACTGTTAAGCTTTCTCGACTCATTGTGGATGCTTGTTTCTTTGCGCCTCATTTGCAGCTGCCCAAGAGGCAGTGGAAGTGGTTTGACGATAGGACGGGCCGATGGAACGCCTACACGGCTCTCAACAACAAAGCCATCGACGACGCGTACTGTGCCGTCGAACCCAGCGTCCACTTCACGGCCGGCCGGCGCAAGTACACGGTGCAGTTCTCGACGATGGTGCAGATTAACGAGGAGACTGGAAACTGGCGCCCCGTCATGCTTGCCTGGGACGGTAAACCGGCCGCGACTGCAAGTGCCACGACGGGTGCTTCGTCAGCCGCGGCAGTCGATGCCGGCGCCGGAACCAGTGCCGGCACCACAGTTCAACCTACTGCACCGGCCGGTGCTGCCGCTCCCGTGGGCGCATCTGCTTCTGTGCCAACGTTGTCGTCTGCTTCAGCTGATGTGGCCAGCACAGTCCCCACTACTGGGAGCTGACTCGGGAAATGCGTCGGCATCATCAACAACGCCCGTGACACCGACAACGGTGAAGGGCTTGAGTCCGCACCAGTGCTCGACGTTGATCAGGTTAGCAGGGCTGCATGTGCCTTGACACCATCCTGGCATGCACCTTTGAACTGCTGTTAGGTTAGTAAAGTGAAGCTTTGGGCTAGTTGGTTTTTCATTATGAAGTAGTAACAGCGCAATATTCACACGGGCATACAAAAGAAGGAGCATAGACAGCTCTTGTCTATGTTGCTCCTTTTGTATGTCCCTGTGTGAGTATTGCGCTGTTACTACTTCATAATGCAGTTAGGTCTTTTATGTGCACGTTAAAGAACTTGAGGTGTTCAGAAGTAATTCAATGTCCCCCACTATATCGTGTGCCTCATGATCATGATTGTTTTGGCATGTAAAAGATAATTTCCCTTGGCTTCATTGTCTGTCAGTGTTATAGGGTCTTGGGTAACAACGAAACGAACCCTTGACCATTGCCCTTTTGTTCATTCTAATTTAAGGTTTGATAAGTTCTTGTCCTGGTGCTATATCCTCGGTGGTCGGGCCACAACTGAGTTTTCTTCCCGGATGTGTTTGTGTGCAGGGCATGCGTCGGATTGCTCAGCATCCCCGTGGAGCCCGACACGCTGCACGGGGTGCTGCGGTTGTCTCTGCGGCTGACGCGGTGCCACGAGGCTGCGCAGGCGTTCGCTGCTTTGGGAGGGCCTCGCCTGCTACTGGGACTCACCCAGGCGTCTGCCTTCTCGGGATTCGCCTCGCTCGCCTCACTTCTGGTGCGCCACGTGGTCGAGGAGCCGCCCACCCTGGCACACGCCATGGACAAGGTAATGGCTGCTCCCCCAGGTCCGATTCATGGACCGTCTTGCGCATCAACACATTGTCGTCACAGTGCCTGTTTCTGTTATGAGATGGCTTTTTCTCGTTTGTTTCCTAAATGGCATGCGCTGATGGTGCTAAGCGATGCTCTTAACGTTGTCAACATCTCGTTTTTGAAGAGAAGGGTGTGAAAACATGGCAAAAGGGGGCTGCTTGGTCTGGTTGGTGCAACATATTTGACTAGGAAAACATTTTTCTTCAAGCATTCTCTGCACACTAAACATGAGTTTCCCTTGTCAAGTATGTGGTAAAACACTGACAAACACTGGTGTTATGATGGGGACAGGACCATGCACTTGATGGCTGTGCAAATCTGACGTACGCTATGTGTTGCAGTGCATCTTGTCAAAGATTCTAAAGTCCCTGAAACTTCGTAAAGTAGCGACATATGTGGGGAAAACCGCGCCTCCTCTCTTTTCTCCCTCCTCCGACCTCTCCGAGGCTCACGCCGCGTCGGCATTGGCCAGATGTCGTGGCAGCGCCCGCGGCGTTCGTTTGTTTACCGTCGCTCTCGAATACCATCTTTGCTCTCGAAGCGCGGACTCGCTGGTGTACGGATAATGTGTTTCACGGATACGCACTTGTCCTTCCGTGCGCGTTGTGCTGTGAAATACTTTTCACCCAAGACTGACGTCGCTGTTGCGCCTTCTGATGCTAGAACAACTCCAGTGACGGCCAAAAGCTCTTCGTAATGCCGTCCGTTAAGCGCAACGAGCTGCTCCAAAAGATGTGGTTGCATAGAATCGGAAGTGAGAGTTCAGGCCCACATTTGCGACTCGAGTTTGCGAGGTACGTTGCGAGTCTCTCACTATGAGTATGCGTCGAGGTTCGCGTAATTCGATGCCTGTTCTAACGACATGCATGTCACAGTTAATTGTGCAGAACGTCGCCATCTCTGCGGGGTCGGTTCTTTTTGTGAACAATACATGGTTACGTTTTCTGCTCGACGTGATGCGCCGACAAGTTTGAGTTCGCGGTATTGGTTTATGCACTTAGCAGGCACGCGGACGCACGATCGACAGTGTGATTGCGAAACTTCAGATTCCGCGCTGCTGTTTTGAGTAAACAAAACTGGAGTGCGAAAACTCTCATTAAGATTTGTACTCTGCGTTGGTTTTTGTTGCGTGCTCGTATATTTCAGAGAAAATTGCGTTCTCTAGCTCTCTTACGTTGACGGATCAGCCGGGGGGACTTGTAATGCGAGGGTAGGTATGCAAAGCGCGCATGACCGACCGAGTCGTTGGGTGCGTTCATCGGTACGCCCCGTATACGTGCCATTTCGCGCGACGGTTTACGTGCTATTTCGTGTGAAGGTTTATATCCACGAGTGGAGCTCTCGCGAAGGAATCGCTTACGGTGGCACGCTTGTTCATTCATTCATTCGCTTGCTCGTTCTTTCAGCGATATAGTTCGTATGTCAGACACGTCAACAAGGCGCACTTGCAAAATATGGCTGCTGCGTCTAAACACTTAACGAAACAACCACAGCTGTTGGAAGGCATCACATATAAATCATGTGCGCCTTCTGGCGCATTATTAAGGCGAAAGCCCTAGATGCCTCATCAAACGCTGAAATTGACCGTCGGCGACATCGCCGTGCCGCGTCCACAGCGTCAATGCGAGCTGTTGCTTCCATTTACAGTCATTGTGAATGCTGTCTGCACATATTGTATACCCTATGCGGCACTACTCAGAGATGTCGTGGGCCAACGTTAGACTCGTATAGATAATTTTAGGATGAGTTAGACGGCTGGCGCGAATGCTCTCAGCACGCTGCCTGGCAAGAAGCGCTCTTTCCGTGAAAGGACGTCTGCTACTCAGGAGCAAGGCAGGTGGCGCCACATTCGAAAAGAGAGAGCGAAGGAGAGGAGACCGAAGAGAAACGAGAGGGGAGGAGGAGAGTGTCGCTACTTTACGAAGTTTCAGGGGCTTTAAAAGATTCAGTACTATAGTTACCAACACATGTAGTGTATCGTAATGCGTAAACATAGTGCAGAAGTCTGGCAGTTTACCGTGCTGACATTTTAGAATGGGGCGGCCAACTTGTGCATCTTTGAGGGAGAGACAAGCTATTTGCCTTAGCGCCTTTGGGGCAGGAGCTGGATTGGCAGTCACACTGAACGCTGTGCATGACTGCTCTTTTGCAGGTTGCACGCACCATGGCAACAGCAGGGGGCAGTCCCGTGAGCTCCAAGGAGCTCCACTATGTGCTGCGGGTGCTGGGTCCGGCTGCATGCCGTGATCCAAAACTTTTCCAGGAGGTGGCCACCAATGTCCTCCGAATCTCTCTTCTGCCAATGTCCAAAAGACGTGAGCATCTCGATCTTCCTCCATCTCTTGCCCAAGTCTTCTTTTATGTCGCTCCACTGCTGTAACATGGAGTGGCCTTGTGCCGAGTACATTGGGCTGCAATAACCTCAAATGCAGATTTGATTACTTTTCGTTGTTCGCATTAAATCAAGGTTCTAGTCCTCAACACCATAGAAAGGATAATGCTGAGATCAGACTCCAAACTGCCACAATGTGTTGTTCTCAGGTGATCACCTTCTGGGTCATGACGTTGTGATACTACCTAACGCTTGGAAAAGAAAGTAAAATCTGGTGCAGAGAAGTAGCGGTAACAACTTATCTAAGGTGCTCTGAGGTTTGTGTGTTCCTTCTTGCAATTTTGCAGTACCAGACCTTCTCTTAGCACTAAAAATGAAAACAGTAAAGCATTGTTAATTCGGAAAATCTGATAGTTTGGATTTGCATTGGGGTTTTTTGAGATAGTGTCGATAGTGACTACAGTTTCCTCGGCAGGGGCTGCTGGAAAAAGTTGTTGCGTTGTTAACTCGACGCAATGAGTGCGTGATGTTGGCAAACATGGCAGAAGCTATCATACTCGCTAGTTAAATAAAAAAAAGGTGGACAATTGGTTGTAGGCAGTCTCACTAGTGTCTCAAGCAAGCAATGTTCCTTGCTCTTTTGCAGCCGAAGAGGAAGAAAGCCGGTACACCAGCAGCAACGCCGTGCAGATCCTCAAGTGCGTCGCGGCTAAAGGGCCAACGACCTCGGCTCCTGTGGGTGACGTGGTCGCCCAGGTGATGAGCGACCTCCTCAATGTCCTGCCCACCCCACTGCCCACTCCGCAGCCTCAGGAAGGTGCGTAGTCGATGGTTGCTGTTGTCGTCGCTGACAGCTGTCATTGAGTTGAATGAACAAAGTGATGAACTGGGTTTGGTCATGTCAGAGATGAATGCACTAAAGAAATAAACAAAAACCGCAGAAAGGTGTCAAGGACACAGCTGAACCTAATATGTCTAGGATTTAGAAATACAAGCACTTTTCCCTTTCCTTGTCTCAATCAGCTATAGACCTACACATTCCAAGAACACACCTTCATCCCCCGCGCCACGTCTTGTCGCCTCTCTTCTAGTGTATTCCCGCATACACGCACTCTTGCTGCTCACACTCTGTGCTTTGGGCCATCTCGTTCTCCTCCCGACAACTACAGACAGCCACACATCAGCCTCCGAGACCTGCATCTAACACGCACACATTCTTCACTCCCTGTCATCCCTCCCTCGTAATTGTCCGCTTATGCCTGCACTCTCGCCCTTCTCCCCTCACAACCTTATAGTAGTGTCTGCAGAATTTTTATTCATTCCAAAGGTCACAGATTGGCAGGCATGCTTTTATGGCTCTGCATGACTCATCTTTCTGTCGCTACAGTAGACGTTAATTCAAACTGTGATGGTTCGAGCTTTCGGGTAATTCAAACAAATCTTAAATTTTTAGTTGGCCCGCTATATTTTCAAAGAATGTCATTAAACGGAACCTGAAGGGACCAGGAAACATGTTCGATTGAACAGGACTTCCATTTACTGAGACATGAGCAGGGGTGCAGAACACAAGTACGAAACCAATCATATTAGAGGCAGTAAACAATAAACAGCAACAAAAAGAAAGCAATAAACATGTTGCTCGAGTCATATTTATGAGAACTTCTGATAATTCGAACAAAATCCTGAGGTCTTCTCGAGTTGAGTCTATTGTAGTCCTGTTTGACACCTTGAAACACGGAACGTTCAGTTGGCTGCAGCAGCTTGCCGCGTGTGACGATCTTTTCCTGCAGGTCAAGCAGAGGTATCATCAGACCCCAGTGGGAGCCCGCCCTCAACCTCCAATGGAGCAGCAGGAGGCGGAGGTGGTGCCGGCGGCACTGTGCCCGCCGACCTCGTGCGCGAAGGTGGAGGCGCCGACCTGCTGGACGAGGAGCCCGTGCCCAACCTGGACCCGTCCGGCGCGGTGGAGGACAAGGGCGTGGGGCCTGCGGGGTCAAGCCGCCCTTTCGGTCAGGCCCCCCAAGGAAGACAAGAGCCTGCCCCTGCTGCCCAAGTCGGCCGTGTGCCGGCTTCTGGCAGAGCTGGTGCGCTCGTATGCCCCATGTGCCCGCATGGTCGCCGATCACGTCTACACTGCGGGCCAGACGGAGCTCGTGCCGGAGGTCAGTGGTCTGCTGGTTTGCCTGCTTAATAAATAAAGGCAAAAAAAGCCCGAGATGCCTCATTGAGCATGAAGGGTTTGTGGGTGGCATCAACATGAGTGATGCAAAATGTCATCATAGGATGATGTCATCGCATTGAATTGTTGCATAATCAGAGGTGGGCCGATCACAAAGGTACTGCAAAACCACATGAGGTGCAGAAAGTTTGCGATTCCTTCAGTCCTCGAGACATTCAAAAACTGCGTTGGGTGCGGTAAGGTTTCGGGCAGGATAAATACAATCGACTGAGAAGAAAAATATGATGTCTTCGTCCTCCAGTTGCCTTAGGCAAACGCGCAAAGGACCATTTGACTGTGTGCTGGAATCGTGTGGGAGGCTCATGGCTGTGATGTGGGACAAGCTGTAGGGCCGTTGCAACAGAACCTTCGCAATAAAACTAACAGCTTGCCTGGATTTTGCGTTGCCTTCATTTGTGTAAACAAAGTTGAATTGCACTTCAGCGTATTGTGTATTCCCCATATGCCATTGTGTCTGCGTTCCAGAAAATTGGCCTGGCTATGTTAACACGATGAATCAAGGAACTCGCTATTGCTTATCTTGTTTATTACAGCTTGAGACACTTTCCGAATTTGCATCATGTACTTGTGACCACCGCTGGCCGGTTGATTAGATGGCTGTGATCCTGCTGCCAATGGATTCTCGTATTTCGTGATGCGACTCTTCAGTTTACTCGTGCCACTAAATGGGCATATTGCTACTCAAGCTGCACTGCTTGGTGCTTTTGATATGTCCTTGCATATTACTTTTGTGATTATTTTTTAGCACGAAACGACACCACAAGAAAGACGACAGGACCAAGCACTGTCGTCTTTCTTGTGGTGTCGTTTTGCACTAAAAAATAATCACTATGGATTCGCACCAACTAGCTCGCCAACGCATTGTGTTAGAACTATATTACTTTGCCTTCGTGAGATGTGATATGCTTGAAATTTGATTTGATATGCCTCTGTAGCGTACGTGATAACATGGCTAATTGATTGTTTTTATGGCTTGTTGCTAGTATTTTTCACAATGACTGCTTCAGTCTTAAAGGGGCCCTGCAACAATTTTCCAAGTAGCCATGGAATGGATTCACTAAAGGAGCTTATTGCCTCACGAATTCACCTCCGCAAAAATTTTTGGAATCCGTTCAGTACGAGTGGAGTTACAAAGATTTGTCGCACGCTGCAATTGCATTCTCTCTTCTCTCGTACCGACAAAAGCACTGGAAGTTACGCAGGGAGGGATGGCACGGGGGAAGAAAATACGTCACGCGCACCTCATGATCTTGAGCCCCCTTTTTCTCTTTTTTTTTTTTCTTCGAATACGCGAATTTTCATTGCGATCGCGCGTGCACGCGTGGACAAGTCGCGACCTCCCGTGGTCGCCTCTGTAACTACCGAGCGCGCCATGCTCAAATCAGCCAATGGCTGATACATTGGCGGCGACGAGTGATTTTTGAGTATGCAGCGTCATTTGTCGAGAGAAGAGAAAGGAATTTTTAGCTGACTTTGAGAATTTATTGTGAATTCCACGCCGCGTGCTGCGCTATAATATTTGGCTCGCGTGTTCTCGAGAGCCTGGACTACCGATCGGCAGCGTTTTCTGAGCATGCTCAAAAAGTGTTGCAGGGCCCCTTTAAAATGTAAGCAAGTGCAAGGCGAGCCATCAAGGTCAAGTTGTCTTCTCCTTGGCGTCTGTCTTTTGGGAAGTTCTAAAATGAAGCACCAATTTGCACAATATCACTGGGGTCCAGAAGATGAGTGGCAATACGAGGCATTGGAGTGTAACGACAGTGTCATTCTTGTGCAGGAGATCAGTGCCCTAGGCTTCCTGCTGGACAACCTGCTTCCGCAGTGCCAGAAGGCAGGCGACAAGGACAGCCCCGCCTTGGCCAGAGTTCTGGTGGCAGCCCTGGCCTCGGCCAACCACTCTCCCGACACTCAGGCCACTCTCGTTGTCGAGGTGAAGGCAGCGCTGCAGCGAGCACTCGCACTGCCCGAGACGGTGGAGAAGCATGCCCGCATCCAAGCGCTAACCGGTCTGGTCGGCACCATGATCGAGTCGTGTCCACCTGCCCAGGCTGCCTCTTCCTTCAGGCAGCTTCATGCCAGCATGAACAACATGGTGAGCGTTGCTGCCTTTTTGCAGCTGCTATAATTACTCATGCGGAAGGGCTTCCAGCCACTTTGACGGGTGCGCTTCCCTGAGTACTGCACTTTGTTGGCTTTCATTGGGTACTGGAATTTATTGGGTTTTAGTCAGTACAAGACTTGATTGCATTTTATCGGGTGCCGGGTTTGTTGGGTACAGGGCTTGGATTTTTTTTTTACAGGGCTTGTTGGGTTTTTTTTTTTTTTAACAGGGCTTGTTGGGTAACAGGGCTTGACCGGTACTGGGCTTGTCGGGTACTGTGCTCACAGGGTCTGAGTTCATCAGGCGCGGACTTTTATGGTGCCAGGCTTAAGGTGCCAGACTCGCTGGTTACAGATTTTGGGATTGTTAGTTTGTCACTTTGGGAATAATAAACGAAAAATCAACTTTAAGACGGTGTTTAGAGCAAATGAGGCAAAAGTTCACTGTAAAATGAGAGCTTGAAGAGATGAAAAATCTTTGAACAGTAGGTGTCACTCGAGCCAACGTTTCAGCAAGCAAACTTTTCTTAGTCAAGGCAGCAACAAGGAGCAAGTCATTCTTGATCAGTGTAGACATTGATTGCTCTTTATACATTTCAGGTCATCTCACTTCGCTCTTTTTTGTTTGGTCTAGGCACTGATGCAAGCTAGGTGATAAGACATACCACATCCTTCGTATTTCGAATGGTTGCTTTTGGACAAAACCTGTCATATTTGCTGTTGTATTTGCTGTATAATTTGAATTGCACTAAAGATCACTCTTTTGGGGGAGATTACTTTTCACCGAAATTTTAAGGAAAATGCAGGTAACCTATAGTGTTCCCTTATCTGTAATGTAACTGCGTTACACAAACTAGTACTCTTTTTAAGGCGTTTTCTTGGAAGAATGTGGTATTAGAAACGCTCTAGGTTTAAAAATGTCTCTTACAATGTGTCTTGACCTCCTGATCTTTCAGGTACGGGTGCTGCTCCGCCGAGGCCTGCTGACGGACCTGGCACGCATTCCGCACAACCTGGACCTCTCTTCACCGCACATGGCTGCCACAGTCAACTCTGCCCTGAAACCCCTGGAGACCCTGTCACGCATAGTCAATCTGCCATCGCAGGCCGCCCCCGGAGGGCACCCCCGCGGTGGGCGAAAAGGGACGGGTTCCTCGCAGAGCGGAGGAGCCGGGACTGGTGGGGCAGGTGGGCCGGGGAGTGGAGCCGGTGGCTCCTCCCGCACGCCCATGCTGCTGGCCTCTCACGACGAGGGGCGGGAAGACGAAGAGGAGGCGCATGCGCAAGTCGGCGACGAAGAGCATCGAGACGGCGACGACGGGCCGCCACCTCTCGAACGTGAGTCAACGTCTTGGGGGGTGCCGATGGTGGACTGCACTTGTGTGAAAATTGATATTTTTGGTTCTTAGCGAAGTGGAAATGAATAGTGGTTAGTGTCAAATAGCTTTGAACCAGATGGCCCGATTTGTCGGGTTTGCGTAAAACCTTTTTGAAAGTGAATGATGCTGACAAATATTTAGTAAGTTGATTCTTTACTTGCCATAAGGAAAGCAGTTTGGGCTATGGAGTCTTTGAGGGGGGAACGGTGCTGTCTGCGTCTTTCTTTGTCCTTGTAATTACTGCTGGCACTGTACACCCTCAAAGATCATGGGCCTCTGGAAGTGCTGGATATTTTGTGAAACTGATCTCCCCCCTCCCCTGCTCCTCACTAATTTTCATTGCAGCTGTCGGGGGTCGGAATGCTGAGATGAGTTCGTCTGAGGCCACAAATGCCTATGGGGAAGTTACGGTAGACGACAACACCGACAGCGAATGTGAGTTGTGGTCAAATGATATTTTTTTTCTCCCTTTCCCCACTTTCAGTCCGCCTCATCTTTTTGGAATTTTAGAATTGTGTTGTCTGACAAAACAGTATAATTTGCAGATCATAAGGGGAGAACCACAGGGTAATAGTGGAAATATAATGGGTTAACGAGAAGGCAACTTTCGACATTCCGTTTACAAATAAGCTGGGCAATGCTATTTATTGCAACCGACTTTATTCTTCAATTGTAAAGACAGTTGAGCTAAGCATGTGTGAGATTGGCAGGAAATACAGATTTAGTGTTTGCTCTGTTGTTGTTATGGACTGTTCGTAACATTGGAATCTACTGTAGTAGACCTATTGTGACACAATAAAAACAAGAAAGGTGCATGACAAAAACACTGTTCAATCACACAAAAAAGACAAGCATATGAATTAAACATGGTGCCTCCAACTATCTTTACCGTGAACCTGCAAATCGGGAATTCGTGTGTACTGTAAAACATATTGGAGGGGTTGCAGAAGAGGCGCTTTTTGTGGATTCAGCTCTTCTGGCTATGCGTAAATAGAGGTGACAACGTGCTATCGGCTTTTATGGCCTCTGTTGCAGTGATTTTTCAAGCTCGTAAACTTGTTCATTCTTTGTGCAGCCCACGCAGTCCCTGAGGAAGCAGTGGTTGTCTGCAGCGAAAGCGGCACTGTTCTGGTAAGCAGCACTTGCAGGGCCATTGTGAGCGTGTAATCTTTGGCAGTGCACAGTTGAAAGACCCCTTACTCAGGTTTGGTACTGTGCTAGCAAGTAACGTTACCCATGTGAGCTGTCTAATCAGCGTGATGCACGTTTTTGTCTGGGAGGGCACAGATTAGCCTGCGTGCAGTAAGGGTATGTAGATGAGTGGACAGTTGCAATTGGTCATTCTTGTTCATTGGTCGTGGCTAGCTATCCGTACGAAGGGATAGTGGTAACAGGATGCAAACATGAAAGTTCACAGGGACCCATATGAATTCACCTAAGACAATTCGAAGGCAGAAGCCCTCTTATTTTTATTCTCAGTAGATGTACTCATCCTCCCCCCGCCACCCACCAAAGCTTTCCGCACCTAACGTGATTTCGCGCTGCCTTTGCGATCAGCCGACCTTTGACCAAATGTCATGTGATCACATCATCATGTGACGCCATAAATGACAGGTGCCGTGATGTCGCAAATTTTGGTGATCTTTCACGTCATAATGATGTCATCACGTGCTGATGAGTTTTTGCATCGCTTGTGTTGACACCGCCAACGTGGGACGCCGGTCCATTTTTGCAATTTATTAGGTAGGCATCGAAGTCTTTGAGGTATAATGGCTAAAACACTCAGATTTAAGTGCGTGTCAAAGGCAGGAGCGCTAATGTGCCGAGTCTAGAGTCTTCTATTCTGGCTCATGTCTGTCAGTCTTCTATGTCGGTGCATGTTTAGTCTCTTTCACAGCAAAGTGCAGTTTTTCAGACTGTTGACCAACGCGCCGCTTCGTGTGTGCTTTGCAGAATGAGGCCGACGGCGTCGACCTGGTTGGCATTGTGGACGCCCTGCTGGACAGGGACTCAGAAAATGCGCCAGTCCTCGGTGAATATGACAGAACCTTGCATCTTGCTCATTCCCCCCCCCCCACACCCCCCCATCTCTCTCTCTGCTTGGCTCTCCCACCTCTGCCTCTACTGTCTTGTGCAACTGCTTGCCAAAATGCTTGCTCAAGCTTGCCCCCCCCCCCCCCCTCCCCCTTGCTTTGTGTGTTCCCCTGTCTTGTGTGCTTGTCTGAGGGCCCCACAGCTGGGATAGACTGTCTCATATTGTCGGGTCATTATCGTTAGGAAACAAACTGAAGTTACTTTGTCATCTTGATGTGCAAATAAAAAAAGACAACCAAGAAAAGAGGTTTTGCAGGTGTATCCATGGAGTGTTTAACGACGACACCTTGTGTTGTTTTTCATTTTCTTAAGAGCAGATGGGAATAGTGCTGCATTTGAATGGGTGACTTCAACTTTGTTACATTGTAAAAGGTGTGGGATGCGCAGGAGTTAGAAAGGAAAGAAACTTGGTGGAATTCACTGTAGAAACATTAATGGCAAACTTGCATCAGCGAGTGCATTTTTGCCTTGCATAAAACGGATAGCTTTGAGGTTGCCCATCGCAGCGGCTTTTTGATTGTGGACAAGTCGGGGCAGTATCAACATTTCATATGATAATGCGGAAATTGGGAATGCAAAGTGTCATGCCTGAGCTGTTTGAGTATCCTTTAAAAGCCAGCAGTTTATACCCAATAAAAATTTAAGGAGTAGGAGGAAGAAACTGATGGAAAGAAGTTGAGGTTAGCCAGTTCTCAGACCATCTGGCTACCCTGCACTGGGGCACAGGGGGTAACGGGAGTAAAAAAAAACAGAAAAAAAGATGCTACAGAAAAGAGGAGAGTGTGACACTGCTTAAATTCTGTTTCCAAGACTAGTTCTTTACAAAAAGCTCAGCAACGCTTTCAACGCCCTCTGCGCTGATAGCTGCCTCAGCCAGTGTCTCAAGATCCTTTCCTCCAACAAAGGGCGACTGTCAAATCTGTTTAATGTACTCAAAAGCTGTTTTCCTGGTACCTTGGAATGGGCACACTCGCAGAAAAGATGGCCAAACGATCCCTCGCAGTTATAGTTATCACATGCAGGGCTGTTAGCTGTTCAGGTCCTGAAGATGATAAAATTACTGAAGTACACAAATTGCCGTTGCTAACGTGAAATATTATGTGGGCAACTGAGCTGACAATGGACCTGCTGCAGTTGTGTGTCATACTACCGAACTGGTTTCGGGAAATGCATCAAACTTGCCAGCTTTCTTACAGCTCGCAGTATACATCGGCATTGATTGAGGCAGCGTGGGTGAACTCTTGAGCTTAAAACATTCAATTACGCAGCTGCTTGAGGCTCTCGCCCAAGTCACGTGATGCACCTGTGGTCTTGCAAGGCTTCTTGTGTCACTCCCTGTGTGCTTGTGGCCTTCTTTGCTTGTCATTATGTGGCCGCTTCTCTGCCTGATCTGTTGTCTCATCTTTTCTGTGTCCTGATCGCGTCGCATCGTTATGCTAGTGCAGAATTCCGTCCAGTGGTCCCAGCATTCTTTCACCAGACTTTGTCTCGCGCTGGTCACATTGTTGGGCTTTTCTCGGACGCTACATGCTAGTGCCTCTTTTCATGGTCCCTTTGAACTCGTTGCCGTGCTCTTTGGACAGGCTCACTAGTTGCATTGCTGGTGCGTGAGGTGCGTGCTGGTGCGTGAGATAGTTTGGGTAGTAACTTAAGATATTCGCCAGATGTCGTGTCAAATTCAAGCACTGAATTACGCACATTGTGTAGACAAATGCCGATACAGAAGGTAATCCTTGAAGAGTCCGCCGAGTAAATAAAGTTCATCTGCCATGTAGGTAGACAAAGTGAAACCTAGGCCAGGCTCCGTGTCATGTCTTACGGTTTTTGTCGTGTGAACCAGAGTGTATACGAGCTATGTTACCAACTTGTGGGCCAAGCTTCGATGCCAAACGGGAAGCCTTCCATCCGTGAGATGCACGGTCATCATTCAGCGTGTTCATTCATGGGCACTCGAACTTGTACTCGCACTCATGCTTGGACTTCACACATGGGTGTGTTCGTGTGTTAGTGGCATAGTGGATGATCGTGAAGCTGAGAAAGCGCAATAACATGCGAGTGCAAGCACTACGTAGGCGTGAATGTGAATGAGGGTGAACGTGAGTGAGGGTTGGTGAATATAAGATTGGTGATTATGAAATATTTAGTGTATTCACGAAATTAATCGGGTAGATGAACCTTAGCAAGAACACATAGGAAGCCTATTTACGCAGCATGAAAGCCATTGGGCTTTGAGAAGTGGATGTTCCAGAATGCATCTTGAGTTCTCGTTTACCGTTCATGGCGCCAGCATAAGCACACAGTTTCTCACTCCTGTCACGTGAATTTTTGAGGACTGAAGCACCCCCCGCAACACGAGTGCTATCACCGGCCGCATGCAGCTGTGAATGTCTACTCCTGTTGCCCTGTTCGTTGTTGCAATGTTTGTGGGGTGTTGCAATGAATGCTGCTTGTGAATGTTTGTGTCAGTTCTGCAGTGGCAGTGCCTGTTGCATTTCTCGTTCAACGTTCGTCTCGAGTCATTCTGTCTTCGCACAACCTTGTTGTCCTGCTTCTTTGCACCGTGTACCGAAGTTCGTGAGCCTCGCTGTCTGATTGTACTGGATGTGGTAGCTTGATTTCTTCGCAGGGTTAAAGTCGCGGCGCAGGTCATTACCTAGCCTTTTTTACTGGATAGGTCTCGAATGTGTTAGTAAAAGCCCTCTATCCACGTGGACACTGTCAAGCAGCGTCAACCTTTGGTGCGTGCTGCTATTACCTAATTGGTTCCTCGCAGCAGTTCAGCATCTGTAAGCTCCGCTTCCCAAGTTAAATTTTTCGCTGCTGTTGATTAGTCATAATTCTGTGTGGCAGTAGTAGAAGGCATGTATTCTGCTTGAAAATATGTGGCAGAGATGACGTACATTCTGCGTAATACCAAAAACTTGGGGAATTGGCCAGAAGGGGTGCAAAGGAAATGAGCGGTTTGGTAGCACCTAACCTTGCTGACAGGATCGTTGATGGAGGAGCTTTCGGATGAGAGTTTCACTTGAGGTTTAACTGAAGATATCTATTCGGAAGGTTAGTTAGGAATAGATTGTTTCTGTGTGGTGTAGCTAGGCTATTAGCTTAGTTTAAAAACTTCTGACAGTGCCAAATCAAGAAGTTCTTTACACACAGTGTTTTTTGATGCAGCGATGCAGTTTTAGTAGCAAGGGGTAATGGACTAGTGTCATTGGAATAGAAAGACTGCTACCAGTACATTTTATAGAGGTGCTGTACCTAAACTGGTGATGTGACATCTTCACACTTGCAGTTTGCAAGATTGGCTAGGATAGTCACATGAGCAAAGGGCATCGTTAAAAGTTTAGGTTGAGGCGGAGTTCATCTATGTATGAACTCCGCCTGTCCTCTCCGCATGCTCGAGAGGACAGCCTTCCATCCGGCTGCTCCGAGAAACTTGTACGAGGTTTTCTGTCATCTTGTCAGTTATGAAACGTGACTTTTGCCATCACCTTCTGGTGCCTCGTGTCCCCCGCACTCTGCTTGCACCCGTTCAAGCGAGCGGAGTGTGCCATTGGTCGTGCCAACAGTGGGGTGTCCGGTTTTCAGAGGGTGGCCTGACGGGTCGGGGCGAGCTAACACTCAGAGTTGAGGCCCAAGAGGAACATGACTCACAGATGATCTCGCAGCGTGATAGTGAGTGTCCATCTCCTTGTTGTCACCTTGGTTCTTCTGTCGGTGGCATTTCCCTTGTCCTCCTGTGTTCATTCCTTCATTACCTCTTGTTTTGCTGCTTCTGCTGTCTGTCCCATCGTCTGATGGAGCTTTGCTTTCTCCGCTTTGCAGCCCCTTTGCAAATAGGGCTTCATTTTTCCCCGATTCTGTTTTGTGTGTGTGTGTCACATTCTGGTGTGCAGTTGTGGGTGTGTTTTCTTTTTATGTACACTCAGACCTCTTTATAACAAAGTTGCATCTTACACGAAAATAAGTTCGTTATATCCGAAAATTCATAAAGGTATAATTTTAACACTATGCCTGTTACAAGAGTATTCTTCATTTACTTCGTTATAACCGATATTTCGTTATATCCGGGTTCGTTATATCGAGGTTTGAGTAGTTGTGTCTGCAAACAGGCTGTCCTAATGAAACCTGATCCCTGGTCACAAAAGACATCCTGCAGGTGCCTGCTAAAATTTTAACGTTATAGCGTTAAAAAGTTAGTTTCTCAAATTTCGGTGTCGGCATCTGCATTATTGGTTGTGAGCGAAAAAATCAGAGTTGTCCATGACCAAAAAACCAAAAAAAGGTGCAAATAAAATAAATAATAAAAATTGGTTTGAGTGAGAATTGAACCCGGGCCTTCTGCGTGGTAAGCAGGTGTTTTAGCACAGAGCCACGTCATTGCTTTAAACTTAAAGGGGTGGTGCCACCAAATTTATGGCTTGTGCGTTCTTCGCTGCAAGCGTTTCTTATAAAGACTCTAGGAAGCATGATACATGCACCAAGATTCACGTATTCTCGCTAAATAATTTAATATCGCCTTATTTATGCAGACAACCTTCGGTTTTGGTTTCTGGGCACCAGGTTGGGCAGTGACGTAGAAGTGTAGGAGACTTGGTCACGTGACCACACAAGGCTGCGCGCGAAGATGCGCAGCACTTAGCCAGGAAGCGATCGAAACTCGGCGAGTAATGTAGCAACCGATGCTTGGCCGGTACGTACGCTTCGGAGGTGGCGGAGGCCCGGAGGTCATTCACGTCACTACAGATCTGATGTTACGTCACTACAACTTTCGTTGTCCTTCCTATAGAAGCGATGGGCATCGATCGGGAGAATGAGCATTTAGGTACACTTGGGAAGTGAATTAAAATACATTCTAAACGTTTGCTGTGTCCGACCCTTCATGTGGAGTGTCCTTGCATACAGAGGAAACCCACAACAGGCTTTTTATAGCCTGGAAATGTGATGGCACCACCCCTTGAAGAAAAAAACACTACAGCACAGACCATTTATAACGTAACCGCTTACAGTGCAGGACCGGCTATAATGCGGTTTTTTTCTGACTCCCGTTTACCCTCC
This sequence comes from Rhipicephalus appendiculatus, assembly GCA_030522465.1. Lineage (NCBI taxonomy): Eukaryota > Metazoa > Arthropoda > Arachnida > Ixodida > Ixodidae > Rhipicephalus > Rhipicephalus appendiculatus. Next base: position 447,551 of record JALIZH010025098.1, on the reverse strand, counting down.
CATAGGACTCCATGTACACGCATACCGCTTATTGTGCAGTCCCCCGAGATGAAAGACCGGTTATAATGCGGTTGCCCGCGACTCCTCGGAGAAGTGAGGGGACGAGCGCGTTACCAGCGCAGGTGCGCCGGCTGAGAGAGCGACGACAGCGTTACAAAGGAGGGGACGCGGAAAGAATGACCAAGGCGCGAGGGGGAGGAAGAAAGGGGGGGGGGGGTGCAGCTGCCCTACGCGGGTGCGGGGTGTGTGGAGGGGGGACTGGTTGCGTAGGCGACGGGGAAGTCTTTGCCGCTTTTGATTCGGCCGCCTGTCATGCGCGCCCCGCCACGAACGGGCGCCCACGCGTCCACCGCTGTTTGTCTCTTCGGTTTTCTATCGGGAAAATAGCCGTTGTAGAGCGCAGATTTCGCGCGTGCGTCGATTACCGCGCTAGTGACAATGCTTTGAGACGCAATCACGCTTTCGCCTTCGACGACCAACAGGCGGACTCACAAGCTTGGAAGACTTTTTTCAGGATAGTTGCGGCGGATGTTCTCCCGACCGCGACCCGAAACTTCGTTGATCAGGACGTCTTGAGGGGCTAGTTCAGGGCCGTAACTAGAGGGGGGGATGAGGGGGGTTCTGACACCACCCGAAATTTTTTAATGCTTTAACTTTTCGGGTGACACTACATTATTTACACGCCTTCACATCGACCACCAGTTTGCCGTTCAACCGAAAAACACCCCCCGAAAAAAATTCCTGGGTACGGCCCTGGGCTAGTTGATTCATTTTATGCAGGAAAATAATTGCGCACTCACGAGCTAAGCCGAGGGCAGCACGCGTGAAATGATCTCTTCTACGCCCGATCTCCGCGTTTCTTGGGCAAGCGTCTCGCGACGGCATGCCACATTGCAACGCACGCACTAGGCCTAACGAACGCTAGCTGCCTCGTCGGTGGTGGCCGCCGACTATCAAAGTTGCGGTTTGGTGCCGAGTCAACGGAACATTTCGCACTTGTTACATTTAGAAGGGGTGCCTTACATCTTCGACGAAAATGAGGGCCTGTGTGTGTAACACTCGTGTGGCGGTTCGTGGTCGCCACTGTTTTCGACATTGCGCACGCGCCCGGAAAATCGAAAGCGTGTGGAAACTTCAATGGGCCTTTTCCTAGTCCGAACAGCACCTCAAGCGGAGATCGCCGAAATCAAAACTGGTGGCCTTTGGACTCCGAAATTGTCCACCGTATGCCGGTAGGCAATCTCGGAGGCCTGCATTCGCGCCTCCCTTTGGGGGAAATATTTTCATGTTTGTGACACCAGATGTCGCTTGGTCCGCACGTGTCGTCGCGTTTTGGCCACCAAAAATCATGGCGCGTGCCTCCTCGAGGCTGGCGCGCATGCGCAGACTACCTACCCGGAAAAGGCCCATTGCCGTTTGACGTATAGTTTCTGTGCATTGTGGTATCGCGGCAAACTCCGCATAACTGAGGAGATCCGAAAAGTTAGTTGGCATCTTTATCTTTCCGTTACGGCGCTTTTTTCCCTTTTTTTTGCGCGCGTTGGTTGTGTCGGAATCGCAGGTCCGCGGACGCTAACCGTTCAACATTTTCAAACTTAAGCGGATGCAAACTTACGTCCCAGTCGCATGCCCCGATAGTCGGAATCGCGCGGCTGTCTCTTGGTCATGTTTTGCGCACACGCAACCTTTCAAAAATGTTGTTTTGGTTATAGTGCGGTACCGCTTATAGTGCGGATATTCGCGACTCCGGCGACTTACGTTATAAGCGGTCTATGCTGTATATGAATGTTATGTAGTGGGAGGAGTCTCCTTAACATGTAATATTACATGGCAAAAGCGTAGAATCGTGCCAGGCGTCAAAACGTGAATTGTGCAGCAAGTAGGTGTTTTAAAGGCCCACCCATTACAAAGTGCTCAGACATATTTAATCATTATCAGCAGCAAAAGCACCAACAAAGTGAGCAGCTGTGTAGGTTCGCGTGTTGCTTTACGGTTGCATTGTGGGCACTGCGCAACTGTACTTGCAGTAGGCATTCTAGGATAGCTTGAAATGGCCATTGTTACATATGTAAGCACAAACGTTCGTTTCCTTGCGGCATGGTTGTGGCATGCACAGAGAACCTAAGCCAGGCTAGCAATTGAGAAGGCGATGTGTACAGGGCACGATTAAGCTGTCGTGTTCTACTCTTGAAGGCGAAGCTCAAGCATCCTTCAACTTTTAAAAAAAAAATGTTTTGAAACATTGGAGCCGAGTCAACTGCTGCTTCAGTCTTCTATACTGCTGCAGAGTTCAACTGAGCTGGTGTGGTAGTGGGATACTAAAATTCCATGAATTTTAGTATTCTGCAGACCTCACTGGCTGATGACGCGTCAATTAATTGTAGATAAAAATTTTCGCATTCTGCATAATTTGTGCTAGTTTGCATGCAACTGAGTGGCTGGCTCCCCTTTACAGTGTGCCAGCTTGTAGTAGTCACAGTTCCGACGCAAATAGCACCGTGCTCTTCAAGACCAGCGGCAGTTGAAAGCTTAGGCGTTGCCAGCTGATTTGTTTGCAGGTGGCTTTGTGATCAGTGCTCAGGTTTTGTGTGTTAGGTGCTTGTTATTGACTGTGGTTTAACGTGCAGTTGTGATTTCGTTTGATTGATTGTGGCTAGGAATATAAAATTATGTGCGGAGGGCAAGGTGCTTCTTATCGATCTTTGACAAGAGTAGAAACGTCAGTGGAAGGATCTTTCTTCTTTTTTGTTTTTATTGTATGAGAACTATGCCCTTATGACTTTTTTGCTTTTTAATAAACTTCAATAAAAATTGCATTGTTTATCTTTTTGTATTCTGAATTTGTGTATGCAGTCAAACTTTGATAAAACAGTCGTACTTGCTGTGAAAAGTTTCATTGTATCATGAATTTTTAAGTTTACGTTGCTGTTTTTCAACAGTAAAGTGCCCTCACAAGTTTTCTGGACAGTCTTGCGTGTCAATAGTAAGCATACCAAAGTGCAGCAGCCAAAGATTGCATAGTAGTGTGAGTGAGTGCTCACCATAAGAGAGCACAGACTAAATTCAAATTAAATATATTCATGTTCGAAATCGTACTCACTGGTTGGCTGGCTGGCCTCTGCAATCGAAAATGCGGATCTTTCACAGTACAGCGTGGCGTAGGCCATTCAGCTAGTTGAGAAGCACAGTTCCCTCTCGCACCACAAGAAGTGATAGCAAGGTGACGCATTCCACTTCGTTTGCCGTACTGCCAACGTTTCCATGCAATGCGCCGCCTGAAAAAAATTTATTCTGTTTTTACCTATGTTTACCGATCATCCATTTATCAGAAAGACTAGGTGTGTGTATAAAGTGCACGAGGATTTGGTTAAATCGAAACTGTGGCATCGGGTTACTTCACTAAGTCGTGAAAAAAATGTACCTGTTTAATCAATGGAGCCAAGATGGAAAACGAAAATTCTTACATTGCAGATTTTCTTAAACCGAGGTTTCTGATATCGAGGTTCAACTGCAATAGCTTTTTTTTACGGTCTCATTGCTATTTTGTGTTGCTATTTTCAATGTCTGTTTCTCTAGCAGAGAAATGATGCAATTACTATAGAAACGCAACCGAATACTTTTGGGTGTTGTGAGATACCAGAATTGCTGCCATTGCTCAGGCGAGCACCCACTAGCAACATTCGCTGCTAGTATTAAGTTTTTGCCGAAGGATACCATGTAACTGAACTTCGAGCATGTTGAATCTGTGAAGTTTTATTATGCTTTGTGGCTAAGAATTGCTGCTTCTTAGGTTAATTAAAAAGGATGCACATTTTGGGGGTGTTCTTTGCAGACGTTTGACTTCTGTATGAGCACAGCTTCATACCGTACACAAATGAGCTTGCCTGTAGCTGTGGAAATACGTAAAAGATATTGCAAGCCTGCCAGTGAACTTATTATTAGTGGGTGTTTAATGTTCAAGAATGTTTTTCATGTCAGGTTATCAAGTGATTGTTGTTTTGTGTAACTTGAGAAGCTGAAAGGGACGTAGTGATTAGTTGAGTAGCAGAGTTGTTTAATAAACTCGGTTACTGTGCCGCTGCCCACAGTTGAGGAAGTGCACCAGGAGACGACAGACTCTGAAAGCAACTCGGACTCTGGACGCAGTGAAGACGAAGTTGAGCAGGACGAGGAAAATGAAGACGAAGGGGATGAGGAGGCGGAAGACGAGGACGAGGATGAAGAGGTGAGTGCAGTGTTGCCGCTCTGCCTGCCCTCCCTGAAGAGTTATGTTGCTAGTTTCATTGCAGTTTTTTAATATAGAAAACAGCAAATTGTAGTGATGACAAGGCCTTTGAGTTGCTATGATTTTTATCGAATTTAGATGCCAGTGCTCAATGCAGTGCAAAGAGACTTGTGTTAAACTATGACCTTTCCTAAGCAGATCTACTGCTTAGTGATAGCAATAATGAGGTCAATATGAGGTTAGTAGCGATAATAGCTCAATAGCTGCTTGGTCAATGGCAGTAACATTTATTATTGTAATGACCCTCTTTAGGACAGTTTTGGTTGAAGGCTGATTTGTATATTAACAAGGCCACGACTGTGTATATACATTTTTACTGGGGCTCATTTTTCTGTCCAACATTGTTTTGCAAGTGTGCGTTACCGCTGTGCATATTTCATGCTTGTGCTTTCACAATGCAGGAGTATCAAGACCTGGAAGAAGCCCTATTTCGAATGCAGGACCGAGACGACAACCTCTTCTTTCCACTTTGAGGAAGTGTTCCCGTCATCTGGTAAGCAGCTGGCCTCCTTGCATCTTGCCTTTGGCTATGTTTGGTTCCAGTGGCTCTTGGTACTGGTTATTACAGGCAGTTTCAATTACTATCGAATTAGACCTATTGCATTTGCCTTCTTTATTTGTTGGTTAGGGTCATACAAGAACATCTAGCCTTCATTTCAAGCTTGTCACTCGGCTATTGGTGTTAGTGGCAATCATTGCATGAGAAATAGGAGAGCGTGTTCCGTGGGCTTGCCCTGCATCATCAGAGTTAGTAGCCTCACTAACAAGGCTTCAAAAGTAAACGACATCGCAGAGTAACATTGCTAGTAATTGTAGTAGCCTTCATCACTGAAAATGTTCAAAGTTAAGGTGCAGTGCATTGCAAAACTTGCAGTCCGGTAAATGTGTTAAATTCATTTTGCCAGTGCTTTAAAACAGGTAATTTGATATGCTATGCTTTTCTTTTTAACATTGCACTGACGCTGCTGACAATGCCAGCCACATCGGTTGCATTGTTTCGGCCTTCATTTACGTTGTTGTTGAACACTGAGAGCTCAGGCGAAACATGGCATTGTTAGCATAATGGAGAATCAGCCATACAGACAGCTACTCCTTCTGGAGTAAATTGCCAAGCAATTTATGTTGTTTTGAGGGGAGCCCCCATTTCGGGCTCCCTTTGCTTCACATGCTACATTATGTGAGTAGAAATCAGGGAAGCATGTTTTTAAAATAAGGTGACCTTCTTAGTTTTAAGGTACAGCAGAGTGCAACTTCCTGCAACTTCTGTGTAAAGCGTGCTGTACGTGTTAGTATGTTACAAGGAAGCAGGTAGACAAATGTAACATTTTCAGCTGTGTTTTACCTCCAAATTTATTTGGTCTCTAGCAGTTGTACTGTATAATTGCAGTCTTTCTGGGAAGATTCAGCAGACAAGCAGCAAGCAGGGAGCAAGGGCAGATCAGTTGCACTGGCTGTTTTCTCAGCAATAGCTAAGGCGCCAAGAACACCCTAACATTCAGCTCGTTACACTGTTATGCAAGCACCGTTTACATAGACAGTGTAGGCAAGCGACCACAGTCTCAATGTTGAGCTCGCAGTGAGGTTAGCATGCGGGCCCAACTGAGGTAGTGTGGGAAAGCACCCTTGTTGGGAGCTGGTATGAAAGATGCGGCCGTGCATTACACTGCCGCTTACGGTGCCAGCTACATAACGTAGAGCGAGGTAGTTTGGTAGAGTTGTGTTGGCTCCACAAGTCCTGGACAGGGCGCCCACCTCGATTTTCCTCGCTGATTGCATTGGAATCGTATCTCTGACTGTCCAGGCACGTCCATCATGTTTGGTGGTTCCGAGGGCATCCGCACTTACCAGCTGCCCATTGTTCCCGACGAAAGCAACAATGGTGCGGACACGACCAGTAAGTACTTCCTTCACACCACTCGATTGCATTAGGTTAAAGTTCGTTAAATTGTTATGCATGTTTTCAAGGAGTTTCGGCTCCTCCGGAAAGGTGTTTGTTAAGCAGAAATGTGCTGTTAAAGATTTACAAAACATGTTGCAAGGCTATCTCAAAACTTTCTGGCGAAACAGCACTGTGTTGGCAGATACTCTCGAATGATGCATTGAATGTGAACGGAGTTGTATGCCATAGAGAAAAGCAAAGAGCAAGTAGCATGTATTGGAGGTATGGACGGCTTGCCCAGCTAGGGTCTCATTTGCACGGCACAATGACAAGGCTGCTTTAGCAAGGTTCACTGAAGCACAGCCATGCTGTTAGTGTAGAGTGTTAATAGCAGCAATAACTGCCATGCAGTGAAGCATACTACATGGCGCCTGTATATGGTGTATCGAATTACCGATAGTATCAAACTAGATGTTTGGGAATTTGTTTTAAAAAGATTCTCAATATAATTCATTTCAATCGTACCTCTGAAAGTGATGCCCCGAGAGTGGCACACTGTGGCGGCTCGTGTCTGTTTGCTCCAGCAGGGAGCTCGTTCCTCCCATCTATCCTTGTGCCAAGCCGCTGTTCATTTGGGCAAGGCCGAAGTAAGGTATCCCAGCTTGTACCACGGTTGTCTTGGACTCAAATCTCAGAAGTGAACCCTGTTGCATCCCCTTCCCGTTCCTTTTCCACCCCTGCTGCCTTACCCTTTTCCTACTCCCTCCTCGCCCCGTATTGGCCGCGCGGCGGTGGTGGCAGGTCCGTCGATTCCGCCGCCCCCGGGCACGGTGGCGAGCACGCACCCGCTGCTGGTGCGGCATGGCGACCCCCAGGCCGGAGGCGGCCCCTCGTCGCGGCTGCACCGGCGCACCCGAGGCTTCCGCACCCAGGGGGCTGCGCACGGCGGCAACAGCAGCGGCACCTGGCACGTCTATGCCAACCGCCATCCCAACCCACCTGCTATACTCCAGAGGTATGGCACCTCGACTCACCCCTCATCTTAGTGGGTACAAAACGGCGCATGCTCTTCGTAAGGCAAGAACAAGTGCTAACTCACTACTGAACTACATCTAAAGTTGAATGTACGCATATCTAGGAACTGGGCTCCACACATAAAAGCTAAATGCCATGTCACCTTGAAAGTGTACCTGGGGGAAAGAAAATTACAACACTTTTTCAAGAACATCCTTTTGCATTCCTTTTAAGTTCCTTTTATGCACAAAAATATGAAGCTTCATGATATGTATGGTAGGCCTGTGTGAATATTCGAATGCTTCCAATATTTGAACAAATGTTACAGCATTTGAATTTGCTTCATAATATTTGCTTCTATTTAATATATCCCAAATTTCAAAGTATTCGAGTCAAGCGAATATACTTATGCCGTTTGTAATTCGCCTGAAGAAATGGTTAAAACCTTCAAGGACAGCTGGGCTGTGAAATCGCATATTCAGGGGAAGTCTGCACTCCCGCGAAGACACACTTCAAGGTTGCCAGTTTAAAAGTGTGTTATACGGGTTTATAGTTTATATGGTGCAAGTATGGCAAATTTTCAAAATGTAATGTATTTTACCACTTTTAACTAGCACCATCTTACTCTTAAAATACTGCTACTATTCAAATTTGCTTTGGAATTATTCGGTACTAATTACCATTCACTTCAGATAAAACAGTAGTTATTCACTCACTTTCATAATGAGCGTAATGAGCTTCCAGGTTGAGGACTGAACACAGCTCAGTGCACTTTCCTGTAGTCCAGGAGCCAGCCTGAATGCATTTAATTTGTTGCTTTTGTGCAGGCTATTGGGTCCCAACACAGCGCAGGACATCCTTCAGCTGACGTCGACATTCAACCCTGTTGCGTCGTCAACCGCCCAGACAAGGGTGGTGTTTGCGAACAGCGACTTCCGGATACTCGCTACTGACGACGACATTTTTGAGATACAGGTGAGATGCGGTTTGCGTGTTCGACATATTGTGAATGGCCGTTTTAGAAAAGCGGGGCTCTTGAGCTTAGCGCGACTAGTGGTTACACTTGATTCATTGTGCATGTGCTGCTGATCTGCTTTACTGTTGACATGCAGCAAAAATTGGCATTTTAGCCTACTGCCATCGATCGACATGTTTGATTGGCAGAGTTAATGGTGCTGTTAAGAATTGGGTTTTTATAGTGTTTCGCTCAACTAACGCATGACTGGCGCTCGATGCTGTTGGTATGATCTGGTAAATGGAAATCAGCGTGTTTGCCACTTCGTGCCAATATTTATGGTCTTGCAGCATAGAATCAAACCAGTCTCCATAGCAACAAAACGTTGCCACTACTTAGTCGTAGACATGACAAAGCTGAGAAAACGCTATTTCATGATTTATTTCTTGCTGTAGTATCAGAGAGTGATTATCAAGGTGGAATTACTGGTGGTAATTGCTGCAGTAGTTGTATGGCATGTTGTTTCTTGCAAAGGTAAATCGACCCAGTGTTGCTCACACAGCTTATATTTTGTGCTTTTCTTGTGCTTCCATTACAAATGAAATGAAGCAGTGGAATACTTTCTCATGAAATAATAGTCCAGTCTTGCATATGGTTTGATTCATGCGAAATAAAAGGCACTTTCTTTACTAACTTTTTGAACTCTGGCTGTAATTTTTCCTGCGTTTCAAAGTTGGCAAACCTACATTATCTGCCTGCTAAGAATCGAGTGTTACAATGGCAGTAATTGGGTTTCAAAGTATTTAAATTTCCTCTCCCTCGAAGATGCACAGATTAGGCCAATAGATTTTGGGCTGAACGCTTGTCAAGCACAGTGTGGATGTTTGATTTCTTTGTGTCCTGTGGTGCGGGAACATGAAAAACGTCACGTTGGTGCCACGTGCAGGATCCGGGCACATTTGTGTCAAGCAGCGGCACGGGAACCTTGGCCAACATCCCCACAGCCCTGGTGCGGTGGACTGAAGAGTCTCGTGTTCTGGACGGAGATAGCATGCACGATTGCGTCGCAGGTAAGTGGTGGAGAACACTTATGCAACCTTATAAGTTAAGTTTCTTCTGTTTCATGAATATAATTTATTTACTGGGTTACCAAGTTTCTGTTTAAAGTTTACGCATTTTATGAATTGCAAAGCTTTTAGCAGTGAAAATTGGAATGATTGAACCATCTGTAACTCATACGAAACTTTTCCCATGCTATTAGGGACACTTTTCCCATGCTCATTGTGCATTGTCACACTTGTGGCACTTCCATGATACCGTATTTACTCGCATAATAGGCGCACTCGCATAATAGGCGCACCCCCAGTTTGGTCGCGAGAAATCAGATTTTTTTATTTCCGCGCATAATAGGCGCACCCCGAACTTGGCCGTGATCAGTAGTTCTGTACCGTATTTGCACGGTTGCTATTCGACGCCCTCTTACGTTAACTGGAGCGAGGAAAAAGAAAAGAAAAAAGACCGCGGCAGCGCTGCGCCAGCTGCGCGGACTCGCCGAGTAAGGAAGAAGGGTGGTTGCCTGGGTGTCGGAGTAACCTTTGCACCGGCGTGACGCCGGCCGCTTGCCGGCCGAGCGCGCTCCGCGTGGAATGTGCGATCGCGTCCTTATCAAGTGCGCTTCGAGTTTCCTGTTGGGAAAAGCGTCGTCGCGCGTTTGCTACCTCGTTCGCAAATTTAAAAGCTTTTCGGCTTTCCGACGCGAGCTTTCGCCTTTGCTGTCACTACGCGGATTTGCACAAGCTCGGCGGACTTTTGTCGCCGTTGATTTCCCGGCCGCAAACCTAAACATCGTGTCACGCGCGTTGCTCATGGGTCAGTGCCTGAGTGCGATCTTTTCGACGCCCAATCTTCATGTTGTCTTGTACAAACTTCCCGCGACAACATGCCGAACCGTAGGCTAGGCCTAATCAGCGTTCGTTGCTTTTCGGTGGCGGTCGCGGGCGATCAAAGTTGTGGTTTTGTACGGAATAAACGTAACTCTTTGCGGTGGCTCTACTTGAAGGAAAGGGGGCATGGGTGGCAACTGTAACACTCGAATGGTGGTTCGCGATTCGATGTCTTCGACATGGGGTGCGAGCCCGTGAAATCGAACGATCGGTACCGTTCAGAGCACAAAATTTCGGTCGTGATGAAACTTAATCGGTGAATTTCCGCGATGGCGCTTTCTTTGCGTATGTTTTTTTTTTTTTTTTCGCATTTATTTTGTAGGCAACGCGGGTCTTTCGATGTTAATTTTTGGAAATTTGAATGCTTGTAAGCACACCGCATCGCATGCCTCGATTCTCGGACACGCGAGACTGCATGCTCAATACGTTTTGCGCTAGTGTAGCCCATGAAGAAGGTTGTTTCGGCTGTAGTGCAGATATTCGTGACTTTGGTGATTTGCATTATCAGCGGTCTATGCTGTAGTCGGAAATTACCTCGCGTAATAGGCGCACCCCGAACTTGGAGCCGGATTTTCTGGAAAAAAAGTGCGCCTATTATGCGAGTAAATACGGTAATTGCCTAGCCAGATTGATGGGTACTTTTGAGGTATTAGAACCAGTTGGCCATAACCACAGTTGTCTAGTGTTAACGGTGCCTCCAGTGATAGCTGTGTCACATTACATTGGCTGCGTGCAGGGCTCAAGCCAGCCATCCTGGAAGTTCTGGAGAGGCATCGTGACGAAGAGCTTGCTGAGCGGCGAGAGAAGCGGTGCAAGTTGCAGGAGTCTCAACCGGCAGCGGCAACGACGTCTTCTGCGGCGCCCATGTCCGCCAGCACTACCTCCACGGCGGCGGCCACCGCGGTTGCAGCCCAGGCGGAAGACAGCAACCACAATCAGGACAACGAGCGCACCATGATGTTGCTGGGGCCGTGGCCTTCGACGACTGGCGCCTCATCGACAACGACGACGGCTACGACGAGCAGTCGGAACATTCCACCTGCAGACTTGGACGAAGTGATGGCCGCGGCTTCGTCACTGTCCGGGTATACGGCTCCGGTGTCACAGCCGCAGCCGCAGCTACAGCCAACTTCTGTGACTGTGGCAACGGCAGCAGTGAGCGAGCCCTCGACGGTGTCAGCACGCCTGGCAGCGAGGATACCGCCTGACCCAGAGCCACTGGCATCCGAGCCAGGTGGGTGTTCTCTGCTGTGACGTCGTACACCAAACAGGCATACTCATGTTGTGCTGTTACAGGAATATTGCTTGTCCACGCAGTGGGCTAATTTTTAGAGGCTCTATTATCAAAATGCTTTGTAGGTGTCACCAAAGTAACAGCTGTGGTAAATTTTGCTCGCATGGTCCAGGTGATTAATGTGAATTGAAACATGCAAAGACTGTGAGAACTGGTCAGTGTCTAGTAAACTTGAGAATGATGGCATAAAGATGCAGCCTCTGTGTCAGCATGCAGTGAAAACTGTTTTCCAGCTTTCTTTTTTTTTTTAGATACCCTTACTTTGATTGGCACCACTGTCATTAGTGGGTTGCCTAAGCAGCATTTGTTACAACCACGTCAGACACTTGTGCTTTGGACATCCTCATTGAGCACTTTTAAAATGTAAAGCAGATTGTAACAGGAGTTTGAACGCCTTGTTCACCCAGATTTTGCTGTTGAGAATATGTTAGGGATCAAACTGTGCTTGGCTTGCAGGGGCAAGTGAGTCATCTCTGGCAGGCACGGAACGCCTGGCAGCTTCCATCGTGGAGCGGGTTCTGGGGCCGGCTCTGTCCATGACTTCCTGAACCTGCAGCCTCAATGCCGCCTGGTAAGTGGAGCAGAATTTGCTGCTCCGTTGACGTTGAAAAGCGTGGAACACTGCGTACATTGCAAGCTGTTACAAAACTGTTTTCAAAACTTTATATAAAAACATGAAATCTGGGCTAGTTCGAACATGATTGAAGGTGGAGACCAGGTCGGAAAGGGGAGCTTTTTGTTTTACAGTGTAAGCAGCAAAACTTGTGTGTAAGCGCAACGTCGTCTAGGCTCACTGGAAAAGAAGTTACATTTCTGACTGGTACCATCTCGGATGGTCAGGTTTTATATATATATATATATTTTTTTTTCTTTTCACAATGGTTTTCGCGTGCGCTTTTGGGGACTGGTGGGTAATATTGCGTTTTTTCCTCAGTAAACTTCGATTCACCAGTCCACCTTTGTCCTATTGTCTTCTCTTTCCCTGTGTGTGTGCTGCGTTTTGGCCGCTTGTTCACCTCCAGCTTACTGAAATATTGTTTCCCCGAGAGCTTCACCGTACTTACCTGGTACTCTGTCCAGGTGTTCCACCCATGAGCTGGCTGGAGGGTTTGGGAAGCACTGCACTGTCGGCTGTGGCAAACGCCCTCCAGCAGTCCAGCAGCTGCGCGGGAGGTCTCTTCGCAGCTGCCGGCCAGGCGTGCCCGATGGACACGTCGGAGCCAACCACGACCACCACCACCACTACCTCGGGTGCAGCCATGCCTTCCGAGTTCGAAGGTGGGTGCCTGCCGAGTGCTTGATTGTCGTTGTTCCCTTGGCATTTCGTAAAAGTACCCGAACATGTGGACCGCTTTTTCTGGCACCGAACGCAGGGCTACAAAGCTGGTGCTTCTGTGCATACTGTGCCAAGCAGATTCTGGCATCATTTCTCGTATTTGAAGCCAGTACTGAGTCGTCATAGGTTCTACGTGCAGCAGTTTTGTGTTTGCTCAGATATGGGAAAAAAAAAGGAAAAAAAAGGAATTTAAAATTTAGCTGATGTCTTGTGATCTTGTCTTGTTCTTTTCTTATGAATTGAATGCTTGCTTTCCCTTTCTCAAGTTTAAAAATTTTTTTGTAGCGCTCTCAAAAAACGAGGATACTCAGAAAGAAGGTGCAAAGGTCTTTTGTGCGTGCTACAAAAAATGTTTAAACATGAATTCATACCAACTCGCCCAGCTATCAATTTTATTGTATTCCCTTTCTCAACCTCGATTCCCTTGAATGAGAATATTGAGCTGTCATGAAGTTCTCGTGCACTTGACGAATAGTTTGCTCTTCGTTGTCACGAATTGTTGTCCATAAGTGTCGGAGTTGACACATTGACTCCAACACATTGAGTTGATGAGGAATGAGCGATAAAAAAAGTGTCATCAAGTTATCAAGGGGGGCTCAAAATTTAGGTGTCCTGTTCATCACATAGCCTGTGGTGTAAACCTAAACAAAAGTTGAAATTTACACAGTGAACAGTTCTAATTTTTTGAAATAAAACCTTGAATTCTGGCGAGCTTAATGTCAAATCCTAATTTCTTGCGATCCTGGAACAAATTTTGTTTTTTTCCATAAACAGTGGTCAAGATCACCACATGTAAGGATATCTCTAGACATGGCTTGTTCTGGCATTCAGCAGCAAATTATCGGTGTTATTGCAAGCTTGCGGTCGTGTCTCGTAATTCGTTGGCTGTTGCGTTTGCCGCTTTTCAGATGCTTTTATAGCAGATGGCCAGAACCTTAGCACAGATGAAGGGGACAGAGACACGGCATCACCAGGTGAGGAGGAGGAAAACTTCATATTTTCCCATTGATGCATTCACAAGCGAGTCGCGTCTCAAGCTTGAATTTCAGTCATGAATGTTCGACATACCGCGAATTTTGTTCAAGTGGGTTTAAAGCATCCATTCTTGTTTTACTGGCGGGGGGATCTTCGCTAAGTTTGGCCATCGCGGCTGCCGTGGCTGCGGCCAACACACCTGCAAAGCGATGTAGCAGCTGTGCCTAACACCTGCCGCGGAAAAGGTCCCGTCTCCTCCAAGGAGCAAAAGGGGCACTTGCCCCCCCCTCAAGCGATACTAGCCCATTCCCCAACCCAAGCTACACCAGCACCTCCCCCTCCCCCCCCCCCCTCCCGCGCTAAGATGCTACGCAGGTTAGCACCCCCCATAGACAAAAGAAAGTTTTAGTGCCGGGGACATCCAGCCTCCTGTGTACTCACGCTCCTGGGTTCCTTTGTACTCCCAGCTGCACCCACGGGGAGTACAAAGGAACACAAGATCGAGGCTGGGGGGTCCCCCCCGCACTTAATCCTTCCAACGCCCTTGCGCCACAAAAGCGGGAAAGAATGGGGAAACCACAACCGCGCCCCTTTACACTTTACGACGCCTTCGAGACCGCTCGGAGGGTGAGGGGAAGACGAACGAACGGCAGCGGAAAGCCGAAATGAACCGGTTTCCCGAGCGCTTGGCATTCGTAGGGGTGCCCCTCTTGCTGGTGCGACGAAGGACATCCGCGGACTTCCCTTTTGTTCGCCATTGGGTCCCCCCGCTTCACGGCGTCGGAAAATTGGGGTTTTTAATGCATTGCGTCTATGGGGCTTTCGCCCGAACGGGACAAATCCGTCGTAAAATGCGGGTCGTTGTAAAACCGGGGGACGTAAAACCGGGGTTCCACTGTATATTAGTCTGCATGTAACCGCCTGTAAAGGTGGTCTCACTGGAGTGGAGGCGTGCTAAGCCGTGAAAGCACCTATCGAGGGATATATTAGTTCGCATGTAACTCCCTGTAAAGGTGGTTTCACTGCAGTGAATTGGTGCTATGCCGTGAAAACACCTATCCAGGGGAAATCGCACAGCCGCGAAGCCTCACTTCAAGGTTAAATCAACTTATTGCCCTCGCATCCATTTATCATTTTTTAAGTTTAAAAGCTTGTTATACCGGCTTATATGCTCTTAGTATAGTAAATTTTAAAACATAGCATATTTTACAGGTTATCAGTTGCATTCTACCGAAAGTCAAATCCATCTACTATTCAAAGTGGTTTCCACTTCCTTTGAACCAAAGAAATGTCATTTGCACAGGCCTTGTTTCAATTTTTTAAAAATATTGTGAAGGCTATTTAGGGCGTGACAAATACGCCCATTTTTCTGTATAATATGTGATATATACTATTCGAATTCGATTCGAAATTATTCGACCAAAATCAATATTCGCTTCGAACCTAAAATTCACTATTCGCACAAGCCTAGCCAATTTGCTTTGTATTATCATTTCAGATGAAATCTTGCTCCCAGGAAAGTACATGAAATATTCTATATTTAAAAGTCTACATATTGTGCTAGAAAAATAGCTGCATATTTGAAATCTGTACACAAGTTTAGATAAACTCGACAAGTTTCATCAAATTGATGGGGAATTAAAAAAAGCATTTGAAAAAGCTGGGTATAGTATATCCCAGCTCCTTGTGGAAAAAACGTGAGTCAGCGGTTCTCACTAAAAACCTTGTTACATCAGACTTCTGGATCTGTTTGACTACCCCTCCCTCCCCCCCCTCCTTTTATTATGTGCAGACACGAGAGAGGCAGCTGCCATTGTGGAAGACGTTGGCTCCGAAGAGTCTCAGCAGCCAACCGAGGAAGTGTGAGTGTGGGCTTGTTGCAGTTCTCGCTGCATTGACAGTGGCACTGGCTATTGTCATGAGTGCAGCTTTTGATTCTATGCTAACGCCATAGCTCTCTTGACAGTCTATCTGTCAGTGCAATTTCTTGCCACTGAAAGCAGCAGTGTCATAGAACTGTGTTTGTTTACTACATTCGGGTAGCTTCTCCATCGTAAAGAGCTGGCAGCTTCGAGCCTGAAAAATTAATGATAGAGTGCGCGATGTGAATTTAACAAATCTAGGGTCTCCCACCACTAAAACCTGGCAGGCAATCACTTTTGACGATACCATGGCGAGATTGTCGCCGGGCACATCGGCGTCTCTGCATGATAATGTAGCACAGTTACAGTGCTACATTATCATGCGAATACAGTCGAGCCCACATATAACGGCCCCACTTAAGACGAACTTTCGTTTAAAACGAACGATTCCCGACGTGACCGTGGAAATATACATTATTTCAATGGCACAAAATCGCACTTACAGCGAACGCTCTGAGCCCCGCCGATCGGTTACAGCGAACGGAGTCAGCGCTCCGGCGACTGCCCGAGGCACCACTTTCGACCACCGATAAGCCATCGGCGAGGTTCCCAAGATTCTCATTGTTAAACGCCGGCCCTCTCTTTGCAGCCGTCTAGTTGTCGCTCTCCCCGGCTGTTTATTTTTTGTTGCGCACCCCTCCGTCCTTTGTCACCCTGCTGCACCCTGCTGCTCCGAGCACCCCGCATCGCCGGACGATCCCAGTTTTTTCGTTCCTGTAACGGCTGTTACACGGAACTAATCGCGATTATCGAAGTCGGTGGGGCCGCGCAAGCCCCACCAAGTTCGATACTATTGCGCGATCCGTCCCGTGTGACAGCCGTTTTCACCCTTCCGCACGCGTACGTGCGGACAGAGCGGGCACGGGCCCTAAATTTTCTGACACGCTAACAGCCGGCACCTCAATGCGATTATCCGAGCTCTGCTGCTCTGCTCGCGCAGGCCACTCTTCCGCATCCGATGCGCGTTTCGTTGGTTTCGTAGCAAGCTACCCGAGCTACCTTCTCCCCGCGTGTTTTGGCCTTCAAGGTCGCCTTCCCGCCGTTCTCGTAAGTCTGCTTCCCTCTCTTCCCTCTTTATCGCAACTCCTTCGCCTGGTGCCACCGCTCGACCGCTCCGCGACGCCGGCCACACGCCGGCTCGAAATCGGAAGTTTCTTTTTCTGCGTAGAAACGGGCCCAGAACAGTTCCACGCGTCCTTGTTTGAGCGTCGCACGTGCGCGTCTTGCGCGCTGTTGGTGTGCGTGTGTGGTCGGGATGACGGACGGGAAGCCTGCCGCGCTAGCAGATGGCACGAAGCGAGAAGTGCTGCCATTCTAACCGAGCTATCTCAGGGCGCCTAAAACTGCAAAGCGGCTTCCGATGTCCCTGTATTCAGCTATGGAGATGGTGATGGCTTCGTGGGCGAAGTGACGGCTCCGCGAGGCCAGCATCGTCGACGTCGGACCCGATGCCGAGCGGCCAACGCGGGCCACTCCGGCGGTGATTTATGTTAGCGCGTCGTCGACTCCGATATGGGAGGGCGGGACATCTGCTGGGATGATTTCATTACGGCCGACGATAATGCCGACACTGCGGAACCGTGCGCGGATGACGGCATTGTGAATGAAGTGCGTGGCAAGAGCGATTTGGAGGAATAGCATGACGACGACGACGAAACTTTGTGGAGCCAGCGCCCAAGAGCACGCTGCCGCTTTAAATAAAATGGAGACCGCCCTTATAGAATCTGCACTATCGGAACATGTGCCTAACGGACTTTTTGCGAAAAAAAATAAGTTGCGTTTTCACTTGCAAATTTTTAAAGCTGTGTTTCATTTACTACGAACTTCGGGATACAACGAACGGATGCCGCGTCACGCTCAGGTTCGTTATAAGCGGGCTCGACTGTATTCGAAATTTCGAATATTTGCACACCCCTAATTTTAGTTAATCCTTCGGGAGAACAGTGCATACCGTATTTACACGAATGTAAGTCGACTCCAATGTAGGTCGACCCCCCCCAAAAATCGCTTGGCAAAAAAAAAAGAAAAAAGAAAAAAAAAAAGCTCTAGTTTTGGTTTCGATTTCAAGTCGACCCCCCCAACATTGGATTGTCAAATTTGAAAAAATGGGTCGACCTACATTCGTGTAAATACGGTATGTGTTTGAGGCACCATGCCTACAGTTGTGAATGACAAAATAACGTCTTAGATTTGATAAAGGAAAAAAAGAAACGAGGGAGAAATGAAAGAAAGCAACAATTTTTAGAAATCATCACATGTGCTATTATTTTGACTTTTAAAAAACCCTGCAAAATCTTATGGCATTGGCTGCTTTACAGGGAAGCTGGGGTTCCTGTGCCAGCACAGCCACCCCCCAGCGCAACGTGCTGCCGACGCAGCCGGGCCTTCCGTATCCAACGAATACGCAAGCATCTTGGGAGGTGCGTACATTTTTGCTTCACGGGCGAACAGTCTGTTTATGCCAACCTATAATGAGCTTTAGTCTGCCACTGTGCCTTTTCAGTGTTCAAGATTATGGTTTCAACGATGTTCAGTGTTTTGTAATATTCGATAACTATCATGGTATTCAATAGTTGCTTCAGCTCAGATTTGTGTTCAAAAGTTTCAGAATATATAGACAAATGATTGTACACTTCTTCCTACATATAACCCGCCTGAGAAGGTGGTTTCGTGGCAGTGTGTTGCGCAGTGCATTGAAGCCAGTTTTGCGTACCTCAAGAGGAAGTTTGCATGTCGCCCACACTGCAAATTTCTTTCTGAGTTTTAGAATGGATTATACATACAAACTCTGGTAACTTTTAAAATGTATCATATTTTACCATGCATTATGTACACTCCGTATTGCGGTAGACTGGGAAGTATGTCATCAGGTTACTAATGGCATACTGTTATTTACCTGGTTAAAAAAAAAAAAGAAAGCTTGAAAACAATTAGCAGCTAAAAAAAATGGCTGAAAAATAACATACACCAGCACTTTGGCGACAGATTAGTGTTCTTATTGTCATGTTTTGTTTCACACTCGAATTCAGACTCCTAGAAAGTAAACTGACTTGATAGATTTGAACTGTTTTCATTTTCGGCAAATAAAGAACCAATTTTTAAAAAAGTTTGTCAACATCAGGCAAATGTATCTGTTTTATGCATCTTCTCAACATTCGAATTATTTGCTTCGAAATTATTCAATACTAACTATACGAAGACAATTCCTATAGCCAACAAAGAAATGATATTTGAACAAGCCTGTCACACATGCTTGAACCTCGTGCGTGCTTGCTCGTCTCTGCAGACGTGGAGATTCCCGAAGGTGTGGACCCGTCCTTCCTGGCGGCGCTGCCCGAGAACATCCGGCAGGAGGTGATAGCGGAGCAGCTGAGGCTTCAGCGGCTGCGCACGCACGCCCAGCAGCAGCAACAGCAGCAGCAGGCGGCAGCGTCCTCTGCCGACGGCACGGCCACGTTCACCGAGGTCAATCCAGAGTTCCTGGCTGCCTTGCCTCCCAGCATCCAGGAAGAGGTGAGGCTCTTTCAGCCACCCTTTCTTCTGAGCTTGAAGAGCTGTTGAGGCATCACTGCACACAATTTACAGAAAATTGGTAGGGGTTCTCTGCGGACCTATGCTGTACCACAGAATACGGATTGATATTCAGTGTTGGTTCTTCCTAATTGACCAGTTCTGCCTGGTCAGTCAACTGAGTGCGTCAGCACTACGAGTGCTTTTCATTGGCCATTTCGAAATTCATCGTCCCCCCCCCTCCACACATGGGCGGCACCCAAAGCGACAACCTAGCACAAACGGAATAGTACTCAATATTCTCTGGTACACCACAGGCCCCTCGCTTGAGCATACGCAATGACACTTGTCATATTTTGTATGGATTCTGTACTTTTTTGTCTGGTGACCAAGTAGCTCATATTAGTAATGCTGGCACAGAGTCTTCCGAGCAAATTAAGGGGGGACGCGGGGATCAGATCGCGAAAACCGCGAAAAAAAATCGATTTTCGGAAATCACTCATTTCAGCATCTGCAATGCCTATTCTATGCTGTACCAAAACGATTTGGCTGAAAACCTACCCTAAATGCCCGAAAAAAAATTAATTTGTCAGCGCGATCGGCGAGAAAGAGGCTCAAAATCGCGCAAAAACACCGACGTTCACGAAGCAATTGTTCATCTTTCGCGCCACCGATCGCCGCCATCTTGGTATCCTTCGAAACGTCGATGCTTCGCCTTCCCGCTTTCATGCGTTCCAAACGTCACCGGCGAGGAGGAAACGCACAAAAAGCAAAAAAGGAGCATGTGGGCATACGGGCAATCCGAGGGCCGTTTTATGAAAGCGGGCCTCCGATTGGCTGGCGCGATGCAAGAAGGTTTCCCATTGGCCGCTGTCGCGACACGACACGAGTAGCCGCCGCTGTAGGCCTCGCAAACCGCGTTTGCGCACGCTTTTTGACGCTTGTCGAGTATTTCACGCACGCCGTTATGGAACTCGCTCGTTCAAGAAGAAGTTTTCGACGACTCACGCGCTTGGAAAACGAATGCGGAGGTCTCCTACGGCAAAAAAAAAAGGCAGCGGTTGGCGGGAGTAGCGGAATATCCAACGACTGCACGTGGATAACATGCGAAGTTACCACGCACCGCATCGCCCCCAGAAACCAGCGGTGAATCCAACAGTCACACAGTAACAACATCGATAACACTGTTGTGTGGTGATCATCATGCAACACGGTCAACGGAGGACGCATCCAATGCTCCCGTGTGTACCATGACCCCCGACGCGCAGGCGCTCGCTCGCGTAGCCGAGATGAAATCGCCGACTGCCATTCGGATGAAAGGTCGCCGTCAAAGTCTACGGAAGTGCGCCCGTTATCTACGCACGAACCTCGACCGTCGACAAGCTTCGATGTGAACGACGATTCACCGTGTGCGATTGCTTCCACAACTTACGCAATGCCGCCAACCGAACGCCGAGATGAAATCGCCGACGGCCGTTCGGATCAAAGGTCGCCGTCGCCGGCAAAGCCTGCGGAAGCGCGCCCCTTATCCGCGAGCGATCCCCGAACCGCCCGAACGTCGACGAGCTTCGACGGGAACTTCGATTCACCGTGTGCTATTGCTTCCACAAGTTACACAACGTCGTCAACCGAGCATCGCATCATTCGGACGCGCTTGGAGACTCGTTATGTGTCAGCGGGAACGATTGAGGCGCCAGCGTTTGAGCGGTGTAAAGGGGGGAAGACACAGCAGACTCAAGAAAAAGACCGCCTGCGTCTCCAAAAAAGCACGCAAAAGTGATCCAACCAAGGGACAGAGGTCCAAAAATATGCCTCTTGGCAATGATGCCATATACTATAGCCCCGGGTCTTTTTTATAAAGGTGCAACATTTCCAAAACTTTAAAAGCGATTTTCTCAGATGTTTTTTTTTTGTCAACCACCTCGCTTGTGGAAAGCATTGCACGACTATGGCTGGACCGATTTTCATTCTGTTTGTTTTATTCTAATTCATAGACTGTGCCATACTTGAAGACAGTCTTCGAATATTAGTTTAGACTTCCATTTTTTTTTTTTAATTTCACAATTACCAAGTGGCACAACTTGCTGAAGCACATGCATATGCAAGTAATGTTCAGCAGAAAATTTTTAGGGCAGTAAAAATAGAATCTGGCACTGTCATCAAGTACAAGCAATAAGTAAGCACACATACAAAGTTGTTCCAGCACTTTAGCATGTTTCATCACTGTGCCAGGCTTTCCACGAGCGAGGAACTTGAGAATTTTTATAAAATGAAAACTAGCAAAGATATCTTTACGAAAATTTGCATTTATTTCATTAATGTGATTTGTAATTTGTATGCAAAATTTCATCAACCTAGGCCAAGAAACCAAAAAGTTACAAACGATCCCCACATCCCCCCCTTAAGAATAGCACAGTAAGTACAGGACAGAATTTTAGTTGGTGTGAATCTCATCAACTTGCAACTCGTGGAAATGCTTCTCAGGCAGGTTATACGTGCCAGCCGTCTGATGCTGGTATTGGTAATGTTTCTGCAAGTCCTTGTTTTTCTTACCTGCACCGGAAAAGGGCGCAGATAAACAGTGTAGCACAAATACAAATTTAATTCAGTGGCAGCCGACACCAGGTCATCCAAGTGCCGTTTACCCCTTGCAGGTGCTGGCACAGCAGCGCGCTGAGCAGCAACGGCTAGCCGCCCAGAACTGCAACCCCGACGCGCCCGTGGACCCAGCCTCGTTCATCCAGACCCTGCCGCCTGGTCTGCGGCAGCAGGTGCTGGCCGACATGGACGACTCTCTGCTGGCACTGCTACCCGCGGAGCTGGCCTCGGAGGCGCACTCACTGCGGAGGGAGCTGGAGGCCCGTCACCGGCAGATGCAGGAGCGCTTCTTCTCTTCCCATGGGGGTACGGCTCTTTCGCGCATCCTCCGGTCGGCAGGTGAGTGGTGCCGTGCAGCTTTGACATCCGCGTCGAAAATTCGTGGGAACTCAGATCAGTGGCAACTCGCTCAGTTCACCTTTGCGATGTGCATAGCATGAACTTGGTCGCCTCCATTCTTTTTGATGCACACAAGTTTTTGCAACAGTTAAATGCTTGCAAGTACGATGCATTCTTGCTCGGTCATCGCGACTGTTTACAGTCGCCGGCCGTTATTCGGACGCCGATAATTCGGACATGCCCGTTTATTCGGACACCCTTGCGGCACCGCCACTCGTCCCATTGAAGTAATGTAAACTCACGACCGAAAATTCGGACGCCCCACGGCGCGCCGTTCGATATTTCGGACTCCGGCTGGCTGATCGAGAGCGGCGTCGAACTCCATGACCAGCCGTTCGCGATGTTTACACACGTGTTTACAATATCTTCGCTAGGTTGCCAGCACTGAAAGGTTGCACTGTGTATGGCTGGACATCATGCCAGTGTAAAAGTGCAGAAATTACAAATGCCGATCTCGAAGGCTATGTGTTTTGGCGACTCGCAATGGGCGTTTTCGACTTCAGCCAGCCGAGTATTCATTGAATAGCTACCACAGCCAAACAGCAAGCCAAGCCAAGCCATGCTCAGAGTCTGCTTGGACGTTCAAAATGGCCGCGCGTACGAAACGGACCAACGAAGGACGGAATTACGAACTAGCCTGATGTCGTTCCCTTTCGGCATTTGAAAGTTTGCTTGTCAGTTGTTTTGTGGCTAGGCCTAATCTACTGAAATGGCTACGACAGCTACGACGCCACCCATTCCATCCGCGCGGTCAGTACTAACGAAGAAACGCGGCAACCACAAGACATTGGGGATGGCGAAAAAGGCCACAATTATTCGGCAATTCGAAGGCGGCCGACCTCGATACGATGTCATTTGGGAGCTTTCGCCAAGTTGGGCGATGATGAGATCGTCTGTCGGGTCCCCGAATCAGCGTAGGTGAACGGCGACTCCGATGATGCGCAGGCCGTGGCAGCGCTACAACATGCGGTTATGGCCAAACACTGGCTGAAATACAGCCCGACTCGGTCTTCTGTGATTGTGCTTGTGTGCAGACGTGCATTGACAAGCTTTTCCGGCCGCTGGGCCAATAAAGGTGCTTTTTTTTCTGGTGCATCCTTTTATTCGGACTCTCGATTATTCGGACTTTTCGGCGGTTCCCGCCTAGTCCGAATAAACGGTCGGCGACTGTATCAGTAATATCTAAACCCAAAGCTGCTCAGTTTAGGCTTTATATAAATTTGGAGTGGTTGTGAAATCTGTGGTCATTCATGTGCTGCCTTAGAGAAAACTACTCTAGGTACATTAGAGAATTGGATTCCTGTCTTGACATGCTAAACAATGTTTCGCAAATGCTTCTCAAAGTTGGTTGTTCCGGCACTTGGGCTAACCGGTAGCTAGCAGATAGCAAAGAAAGGTTGAATGTTGGGTCAGTGTCATCTTTTTTCTTTTATTTTTCTTTTTTTGTTCTCTTTTAACGGATACGTTCAGCAATTCTGAGATTCTTTGTAGTGGAACCTTTGCTTGCAAAATAGCAACCGCGAACACAGCCACGCACCATTTTTGCAAGTTTCACGCACAGCCTCAATGTCTTTGTGGCATGACCTGCCTCATTACTGTCACTTTAACATCATTACGGCGTTTATACAATTTTCAGCGGGTCGCATGGGCACGCGCTACACAATCCACACGGTGCCGCACCATCGGGGCCAGTGGACGTGGAACGCGTTGTCCTCCCGGGGCGGTGCGGGCGGTGGCTCCTCTGGCGGCGGCGCTCTGGGCCCACCGACTTCCCAGCAGGCCCGCGGCCGTCAACTGCTCGACCACGAGGCCCTGGCCTGCCTGCTCGTGCTTCTCTTTGTGGACGAGCCGCGCCTCAACACGGGTCGATTGCATCGGGTTCTCCGCAACCTCTGCTACCACCCGCCCACACGACAATGGGTTGTCAAGGTTGGTGCCTACAGCAAGCATTTGGGGTGCGGGAAGTTCGGTACACAGAGGAGCTATAGATGAGTTTACGGGAGACATGTGGGGGCTACCATCTTGGGCGCTTATTCGCGATAACGAATTCAGAGGTGGCTGCGTTTGATCCTGCCCGTGCAGTGTGGTGCGATGTCCATTCATTCTAGTGCCGCCTGTTAATTCGAAGTCCGCTTAACTCTAAACAATTTTATAGTCCCCTTCGAGTTCGAATTAACAAGCTTTTACTGTGTCATGATTGTGACTATTACGAGTTGCAAGAATTTGGCAACTAAAGCTGATTATGGGTCTGGGGTTAAGTTTACAAGCCAATATTGCGCCACTGCGACATAAACTGAAGGCGGTGGCAATGAAGGTATGTGCATTACTTAGCCGTAAAGTTGTTGCATTTCATTGCATGAACGCTGTACCTGTCTATGGCCCGTGTGCAGTCCCTCCTGTCCATCTTGGAGAAGACGAAAGAGAACAAGCCCCTCGAGGCTACCGGTGCCTCGATGGATGGCACGACAACTGTGAACGCTGCCAGTCCCGGTTCACAGCAGCACACGGCACGGGGCAAGAAGCTGAGCAAGGCCCAGTCGGCTGGCCTGCAACAGCAACAGCCTTCGTGGCTATCCATCAGCTTGGACGCCGCGCTGGGCTGCCGCACGAGCGTCTTCCAGATTGTGCGGCACTGCAGTAGCAGACGACCCTGCCCACAGGTCACCATCCACCCACAGGCGTCGCCGGTTGTCTGCCGGTAAGTCACTCGGCTCTCCCAAGCTTTCCGAAGGACCGTAAAAAGCATAGCGCTTACAGAAAAATTATTGTACAGTGTGAGGGTCTCGTTTGCTTGAGCACCAGAGTACACTCAAACCTGGATATAATGAACCTGGATATAACGAAATATTAGGCTTGTGCGAATAGTGAATTTTAGGTTCGAAGCGAATTCGAACGAATAGTGATTTTGGTCGAATAATTTCGAATCGAATTCGAATAGCATATATCACATATGATAAATAAAAATGGGCATATTTGTAATGACCCAACTAACCTGCACAGTATTTTTTTTTTAATTGAAACAAGGCCTGTGCAAATGCCATTCTTTTTGGTTCAAAGGAAGTGGAAACAACTTTGAATAGTAGCAGGATTTGACTTTCGGAAGAATGCAAGTGTTAACCTGTAAAATATGTTACATTTTAAAATTTACTATACTTAGAGCATATAAGACGGTATAACAAGCTTTTAAACTTAAAAAATGATGAATCGATGTGAGGGTAATATGTTCATTTAACCTTGAAGTGGGGCTTCGCGGCAGTGCGAATTTCCCCTGGGTAGGTGTTTTCATGGCTTAGCACCCGTTCGCTGCAGTGAAACCACCTTTACAGTGGGTTACATGCGGTCTAATATACACTTGGATAGGTGCTTTCACGGCTTAGCACCCCTCCGATGCGGTGAAACCACCTTTACAGGGGGTGACATGCGGACTAATATACACCTATTCGTTCGTTTCTAATACTTCGAAATTTTCCGCAATTTAAATTCGAATCGAAGTGAATTAATACAGTAATATTCGTTCAATATTTGAGGCATTCGAATATTCGCACAAGCCTACGAAATATCTTTTATAACGAAGTAAATGAAGAATAGTCTTGCAATAGATAGTGTTAGGAATATACCTTTATAACGAATTTTCGGCTATAACGAACTTATTTCCGTGTAAGATGCAACTTTATTATAATGAGGTTTGAGTGTACATAGTGTAAACATACAAAATGGTATTTGATGCGCCTTCTGTGTAGTAAGCAAGCTAGTCAAAATACGCTGCTGGTGTGGCCTGCTGATGAAACATGTCGCAGAATTGTAGATAGTGCCATTCCAGGATATGGAGCAAGTAATGTTCGCCCCTGCCAGAGGACCATGGCTGCATTGCTTGTTGATGAAGTCTTATGCTTGCATATTGACATATTTCACATGTTTTTCACAACACTGATGGCGTTCTCGGTACTTTACTTCAAGTAAGCCACTGTGCTGAGACGCTCAGTGTGTTTTTACGATGCCAACGGAGTGTCGTTGAGCTGGCTGTTACGCTATTCGCATCGCCAGCGATGACCGACGCTGGTCACTTTCCGCTGTAATTTTTTTTTTTTTTTCTACGTGTGAAAGCCCTGCTTGAGCGAGTGTGGCATTTCCTCTTTTCCCAGGCACGTCCTAGACACACTGATCTCATTGGCCAAGAGCTTCCCCGTCCATTTCCTCCCCG
This sequence comes from Rhipicephalus appendiculatus, assembly GCA_030522465.1. Taxonomy (NCBI): domain Eukaryota; kingdom Metazoa; phylum Arthropoda; class Arachnida; order Ixodida; family Ixodidae; genus Rhipicephalus; species Rhipicephalus appendiculatus. The sequence continues at coordinate 421,240 of JALIZH010025098.1, read as the reverse complement.
AGAAAGTCCGGGGTGGCCCAGCAGGCGCATTGTCATCCGGCAAGGCGAGTGCGGGCGGTGCCGGCACCTCGAGCCGACCATCGTCACGGTCGGCACCCTCGGCGTCGGCCGCGTCGTCGCCCCTGGCTGCCGAGCCGGGCAAGGACGGTGACTTCTGGAGCGTCCTGGTGCGGCTTGACTGCAACGCCGCCGGCGTCAGCGCAGGCAAGCGCACACCCAAGGCTGCACAGCCGGAAGAGGAAAGCAACTCGGGTGCGTACGTTTTGCACTGGTATCGGTACGCTTGGAATAAAACTCCGAGTCCCTTTCATTTTGCACTGTGTTAAATATTTCGATGCTAAATCACCAACTAGCCCAAGTCACCGTTCTGCCATCTTCTTTACCTGCGCAGTCAATGTGTCGTAAAATACTGAGCAAGCCCCCCCCCCCCTCCTACGGTGAAGGATAATTCGACCAAGATTTGGAGGGGAGGCCCTTGCTCGGTGACAGATCAAAATTTAAGATGGTGGCGGAAGAGCCGCTAAGAATAAAGAATGCACACCTGTGCTTCTAATGAAATGCTTTATTGAATACGCATGCGTTCACTCTTTTCATTCGCTGTAGGGCAAACAAAACAGTGAATGAAACGGCAGATGGTGGGAGGGGAAAAGACTCCGCATATTTCAAATCTCCCGAAGAAAGGAGGGGGGGTGCTGGCTTGGGTAGGGAGGGGCACTTGCTCGGGATTTTACGGTATTGATCAGCTGCATCCACGTTGTGCTGTGGTAGAGCTGGCACTCCGGTCTTATCTTACTGGGACCTGTGTTCATATCATAAACGAGACAATCGTTGGCATCTCCCTGTGCAGGGTCCTTCGAGTCATCTCCCCTGGCCCAGCTGATCTCGCTGCTGGCGCACCCCGTCGTGAAGCGGAGCTCCGTGCTGACGGACCGCCTGTTGAGGCTGTTGGCGCTGGTCTCCATGGCAATTCCGGACCAGGAGAAAGAGAACAAACTGCCGCCTGCTTCAGCGGCCGCTGCTTCCACTCCGGCGGCGGCGGCTTCGGCCTCCAACAACACCGCCACGCTGGACATTGATGGAGCGCTGCTGGGCCGGGCGACTGAGGTGCCTTCTTGTTCCCGCCAGGAGCAGCAGCAACAGCCACAACAGCAACCACAGCAGCAGCAGCAACCGTCGCAGCCACAGCCGCATCACCCACAAACGGTTGCCGAAGGTGGGTCTACCTCATACTCTGTGTGGTTTGCGATTACATCAGCTCGGCCCCTTCATACTGGGTTACAACCTGCAAAAAATCTCTGCTCCGCCCACAGAACTGCAGTACGCGTGCCCTTACCTGTGAAAGAAAGTTGTCCCAGCTGGTTTCCGCTCAAACCATAAGTCCTCTTTGTCTGCTAATGTAAATACAGTCGAACCCACTTATAACGATCTATCAGTTGTAACGACCATATTTCGGTGCACTTACGATTTTCCTATGCTACCCATTGAAACTGCGTCCACATATAGCGAACATTCTTCAAGGCCACCTACTTTTACAACGAACACTTCAAACACGGTCGCGGTAAAAATATGGCGCATACGAAGCTAAAAATAGTGAAAAGGGGGCCTTCCCAAGCATGAGAAAGGCGCGCGCTCGCACGTGCCCCGCTAGTTTACTCGCCGCGAAGATACCCTAGATCGGCGAGCGCCATACGCTGACTTCGGACGCTGCGAGCGAGGTTGCTCACTTTCCAGACGTTTCTTCAGTGGTTGAATGGCAGTGAGGAATAAAAAAGAAAGAAACAGGAGTTAGCATAAAGCCTTGCGGTCAGCTTTCTCACGGCAACCATCTCTCGTGCCGTTCTCTGCAGCTACGACCGCCTACGATGAACTTATAAGCGATGACCGCGATAACTTTTCGTCGCATAAAAGTTCACTGCGTTAACGCTACAATGTGCTGCAAGATGTCTTTCGTTTTTTCGGTAACGGCAGAGACCGATCGATCATTGATAACGACTTCCGCACGATTGCGGCGAGGCCTAGAGAGCGAAAGGCGGTGTGGCGGCCGCCGATGCACGTGAAATGACTTATCACCGACAACCTTATCACAGTCATCTGCAGCTATCTGCTCGGCTGCACGTGTGGTGTAAACTGTTCTGAGTGACGGCGGTATACAAGCAGTACAAACGAGCAATGTTGTTGTTTGCAAGTTCGCCGCTGCCGCGCCTTGCGAGACAAGTGCGCGTCGTTTTTTAGAAACGAACGGAGCTCGCTTGTGTCAGTGGCACAAGTACCGATAATCGTCGATGCACTGACAGCGAGCGTATAGTGCGCGTTTTATTAGGCGACATCCCAAGTTCGCCGCGCCTCGTCGTACAGGACCGGCACAGCTGCGCGGAGACGAGTGCGCGTTGCTTGCAAAATGCTTGTTTTCACCGCGTTCCGTGGCCGCGTTGAACGAACAGGCTACTCGCCGCACCCGTGCACGGTCCAAAATGAAGCGGGCACGAAGAACACACAAATGCGCGTAATACAGCAAGCGGTCCGGCAGTGACGGCGGGAGCAAAGTAGGCGACGCGCTGCACGCAACTAGCCAGGGATGATCGTCTCCACGTGGCGGTACCGCGCTTCAATGAAACGGTGTCAGTTCATTGCAGAGGCGATTTAAATCACTTGTGCACGCAGCGGGTGTCGCTTCACAACGCGAAAAGACTTAACTTGACACTGGAGGGGTTGTTAGCACTTTTCAAATAAAAATGCGCGAAAAAAATACGGATTGCTCGCTGAGTGCGCGTTTTTGAGGGCGAGTCCATATACAACGAACTACTGATATAACGACCACTTTTTGCTGCACTTTCGAGTTCGTTATAAATGGGTTCGACTGTACTACACATGTAAAGAGTTGAAGGTTCTTCTTCATTATTGCCCAAAAAATTGTTTGAATGAGCAGCAATGTCAGAAGCCCTGATGAAATTTACGAGGACATTGAGGTCCAGCGACACGAAGGTGGGTCTTTATGGGGTAGTCAGCTATCTGAAACATTCAAGTGCTTTGACTTCACTAAGAGACGCGTAAGCGCTATTGGATGGAGCATTTACTTTGCCAAATCTGTGTGGGAGAGTCTGTAGGTGGAGCGGACATTTTTTTCTGAGGTTGTAACAAAGTGTAGTCCTTCAGTCATGCTGAAATTACTCAGCTGGCTCTTTCATTCAGCAGCGCATGCTCTTTAAACTACAGAAACAGTTGCACCCTTCTGTATGTCTTGTCTCACAATAACTCTAGTCTATCCTGCGTGCCTTTCCTTGCAGCCCCCCCACTCGGTTTATAGTAGCATGCAAATGGCTATAAACCTATACTTATAACCTATAAACAGCTATAGTTTATAGCACGCAAATGGCTTGCGTGCTATAAACATGACATAGCATTCTTGGCAAGACAGTGGCAATCACAGCTTACAAGAATCAAAAGAAGCTGGCAAAAGCCATCTTCTTTGAAGTGCGTGAAAAAAAGAAAATGAGAATATTGTCAAACTGTTCTCAGAAAGTACATATGTTCGGTTGATATCTTGGCTTATTCACTTTTTAGTTTGTTTTGAAATTTAACGCCTTTACAAGCCATTGCAGGGTTTCTTTTTCATTGAAATTGTGTCTTTTGCATTGTTTTATTCAGATCTCAATTGATGTGCCGTTATATGTATAGTGACATAGTATTTAATATCATTTATGTGATTTTTCGTGAAGTTTGTTTCGAGTCATCTTTTTTTTTAGCTGCTGTTTGAAGTGCATGATATTGAGGTCTTCTCGGGCAACCCATCGCCTTCAGCCTCACTTACGAGCCTTGAGTATCACTTCGAGCATGCCCAACACTGCCCCAGCTTGTTGCAATGTCTAAAAACAATACGGCACTCTGTCACGTGCAGCCCTGGCATCATCAGTGGCAGCTGTATCTGCAGCAGCTGCAGCTGCGTCGTCAACAGGGCCACCGGTCGTGCCAACTGCACCCGTAGTACCCATCGCACCGGCAACACAAACTCCAGCACCCGCAGCCTTCGGCGCCCACAGCTTCGGCGCCCGCCGCTGCGGAAAAGGCAGCGCCGAGCAAGCCCATGGAGGTTGTGGCCATGGAAGACGACTCTCCGCATGTGGAGAGCGTGGTGCTGGAACAGCATCTCAAGCTCGCGGTTGAGGTGGGTCATTGGCTCATTTTGCGCCCACGGCGTGATGAAGGCTTCTTCCGTCGACCATTGAATTTCATTGACGTGTTTTGTGCCGATCCGTTTCAGACGCTGACATCTAAAGCCTGTTCAGAGGAAGGCCTGGAAGATGCTACGTCCCTATTGCTACGGTTGTCACGTGGGTGCCCCTCGGCGCGGCAAGTGGTGCTGAGGCTGTTGCTCGAAGGAGCACAGTCGCTCGGCGCCACCGTCGAGACCTCGATCGCTGCCCTTCTGGCCGAGCTGAGGACGCTCAACGCACGCCTCGCCTCCGAGCGCCTCGCCCTGGAGGAGAACGAGCGGGATGACGCCTATGCCGCGGGACGTGCCGCTGCTGTCTCCTCACCACAGCCCGGTTTGTACTCCTGGTTGCATAGCTGATGGGTCGAATAATCGTTGAACGCAGGTTTTCCTTTCCATTGCTTGCGGGACCAGACAACGATGCACGCGTCACAGGATGCCCGTCCTTTTTGTTAGAAGAAAATTGTCATTCTAACTTTCTAATTTCAGTTGGTTGACTTGAGTAGGTGCTTGTCACGCTGCATTTTCATGGTCCATAGCCAGATCGAACAAGTGTGAAACGATGCCGTTTTATTTTGATCATTTTTGGTAGACAGGGTGTCCGGTCTTGTCTTACTTTCAACCTTTATGTGTTGTCTAGTATAGTGCCATTCTTGGTCTAATGAACAGATTGTACCAGCTAGACCAACTTAGTCAATTTTGCATGAGAACTGAAAAATTGGGCGAGTTTGTAAAAATGCATTCTTGAGCAGGTGGCGCAAAATACGAAGACACAAGCGAGGAACAAAGAGACGAGTTAGCGCTCGTCTCGTCTTTGTTCCTCGCTTGTGTCTTCGTATTTTGCGCTACCTGCTCAAGAATTCAATTTCCCATTTTCCCTTTAACTTTCGTCTTGTTTGGATTTCTACAACAGAAGGGAAAAAGTCGTGTTCCCGCTTCTTTGGACGACACTGTAGAATGTTTGAAGAGTGCAACGCGTTGTCGTCGTCTCAAACATGGCTCTCGATCATCATCACAGGAACGTCGGGTATCCGGACGACACCGGGTACCATACAGGACCGGTTCACACACTCAACGGTAGTGATCACGGCACCGGGTGGCCCCGTGACAGGTCCCGGGGGCCCACCGAGCAGCCGGCTTCCCAAGGGAGGTCGTGAGCTGCAGCTCCCCTCAATGGGGGGCACTCACCTCTAAAATGTCGTCGCAAGCGTTCTTCCTGCGGGTGCTCAAGGTGGTCATCCAGCTTAGGGAGGCAGCACAGGGCAGCCTGCAGCAGCAGCTGGCAAGGAGGAGGCGTGAGTGGCCGCTGGGCTTGTTATTGCATTGCATGTTGGATGTCTCCCGTAACACAGTCTTGCGGGCAAATGTAGTGTCGCTTTTAGAAGGGGCACTTTCGTAGGCCTGTTTGAATCCCCTTCGCCACTCCCTTGGCAGAAGGTTTTTGAAATTTTAGTGGGAAGGTCAACTCTGCACAGGAAATGCCGTATACATTGGAGTGTACGTTGAACCACGGCCTTGAAGTTCTTTTCGATAGTTTACCAGTAGGAACTGCACTGCTTGAAAGTGTTCCCTCTGTTAACAGTGGCAGCTCATTCATTATGTGAAAGTTTATGAGCGGCATGGCTCATGGCATGCTAAAGAGAACAACCTGAAAAACAGGTCAGAGTGCTATGTGCTTGTTGTTTTACCGGCCTCTCGGGTGTGCCCAGCAGTATGCATTGTCAAAGTGAGTGGGTCCAGATGCTCTCACTGGCTGTCCGCAGTCATTAGCGCAATGTTGTGAAAACGTTGCTTGGGTGCATGCGCACACACACGCACATACTTACAGCGGACATTTGGCATCAAAAGTTTACGGGGTGTGAACTCTGTGAAGTTGAAGTTTGAAATTGAAATTGAGGTTTATTCCGCGACAAGAACATGTTACGAGGAGAGCAGGTAAAACCTGTTAGAACAGCTTGAGTAGCCCTGTCCCCCTAGTACACAGGGTAGCACAGAAGCGTGCGACTAAGTACAACCTAATAAAAGAAGAGTATGTTTCACAATGTGCTTAAAAAAAAAGATTAAAATGCAGGCTTAGAAAACGCGTTTCCAGCAGTTTGTGCATAGGGCCATTAAAACAGAACACTTTTTTGTGTGTGTTAGCACGTACTGTACTTAGTGTCGACATGAGTGAGTAAGTGCTCCGCCCACTGAGCTGCAGTGAATCTTCACTTTCTGCCTCTGCACTTTGAAAACCTGGAAATGCTGGCATTGTAAAATTTCACACTTACCATAACACTACTCGAACAAGTAAGCCTAATTGGCTTGTAATTGCTGTGGGATGTAATTGCTGTTAATGAGGCGCGCACAACACAGTGACGAAAGGAAGGCACCCACAAACACATGAGCAACTGCAGTTGGCAATTAAGTGTGCATTGTGTGCTTTATCTTTATTGTTGTTTTGGACTGTGGTACTCGTACCACTGCATTCTTAGGTTGTCGCCAGTTGCAATAGGTTCAGGCTGCTGAAACATTTGGCTTTAACACAGGATCCATCGTCTGTAAACTTTTGATGCTAACAGTACACATAGTTCAGTATAATTTCTCTCGTGCTTCTGTGGCCCATTTGTAAGGGCAAGTTGCTTCTGCTTGAAAATAGCTCGCGTGGCACAGTCGTGAGAGGCCTTGCTCTTCTGACCGGCCACTCATCGCCGGTGTGTCTGTCTGTATGTGTGTGTGTGTGTGCGCAGTGTCGGGGGCGTGCGACATTCCCGCGTCAGCAGAGCCCCTGGCCTTCTCGTGGTCGACAGACTCGTTCAGCACCAGCACACCGCTTGCTGAGCGCGCACCATGCCCAGTGCAGCCTAACGCCAACAACCAGATGGATGTCGATGGTGCTGGCGGTGAGCGCTTGCTTCACCTCAGGCAGGGTTGATAGGGGGGTGTCACGCCAGTAGTAACATTGTGCAGCTTCATCCTACAATTTTTTGTGGGAGGTGACGTAGCATTCTCTACCGAAATTGTGGCTGCAAACAGTCCCATGGATACTGAAATGAACAAAATGGCCTGCACTGTGCAGTCATCTCAGGTCTCCATGATTGCCTTTTACAGTGGAACCCCGGTTTTACGTCCCCCGGTTTTACGACGACTCGCATTTTACGACGGATTTGTCCCGTTCCGGCGAAAGCCCCATAGACGCAATGCATTAAAAACCCCAATTTTCCGACGCCGTTTTACGCCGAACCCGCGTTTTACGACGATCCAGGCCGCTGAGCGAGGGGACCCAATGGCGAACAAAAGGGAAGTCCGCGGATGTCCTTCGTCGCACCAGCAAGAGAGGCACCCCTTCGCATGCCAAGTGCTCGGGAAACCGGTTCATTTCGGCTTTCCGCTGCCGTTCGTCTTCCCCTCACCCTCCGAGCGGCCCGAAAGCGTCGTAAAGGGGCGCGGTTGTGGTTTCCCCATTCTTTCCCGGCAAGGGCGTCGGAAGGATTAAGTGCCGGGGACCCCCAGCCTCCCGCGTACGCACGCTCTTGCGTTCCTTTGTATTCTCCGTGGGTGCAGCTGGCAGTACAAAGGAACCCAGGAGCGTGCGTACGCGGCACTAAAACTTTCTTTTGTCTATGGGGGGTGCTAACCTGCGTAGCATCTTAGCGGAGGGGGGGGGGGGGGGTGGCAGAGGTGCTGGTGTAGCTTGGGTAGGGGAATGGGCTAGTATCGCTTGAGGGGGGGGCAAGTGCCCCCCCTTTTGCTCCTTGGAGGAGACGGGACCTTTTTCGCGGCAGGTGTTTGGCGCAGCTGCTATATCGCTTTGCAGGCGTGTTGGCCGCAGCCACGGCAGCCGCGATGGCCAAACTTAGCGAAGATCCCCTCCCCCCCCCGCTTTTTTTTTCTCTCATCGGTGAACATGCCTTTTGTGGGTTTTAGAGCCCTGTAAGCTTCTTGGTAGTTTCCATTGAAGTCTCTCGCTAATCCGTCGTGCTAAAAGTGTTTTTGTGGGCATAAATTTTCGTGTTTGGATTTTACAACGTCCGCATTTTACGACGATTTTTCGCGGTCCCGAGAACGTCGTAAAACCGGGGTTTCACTGTATATCCTCTGACCATGTAGCCACAATGAACTCAAGCCAGTAATATGGCTTCTACAAAAAAAAATTCGTAGATGGAACTCTTTCAACATCATTGTCTATAGCAAGTGTGGTAGCCCTGCTGGCTTGGGAATGCTGTGGGAACACTTGAATTTACACAGTTAAATTTGAAATTTACCGAACTTTGTTCTACTGGCTCTGAATGGCTTTGCGACTTTGCAAATTGATCATTTGCAACCACCTAATTAATTGCCTTGCAATGTGTAGAGAAATGACTGTTAGATTTTCGGAATGATCAATTCTAAATTCATGTTCTGTCGTCCCCTTAGCTGAAAAATCTGTGAATCTGCGTTCTCTGGTACCTTTTTGTAGGAAACACTGTAGTTCATGCTCTGCAATGGCAGCCTGTGTGGCTGCCTTACAGTGCCACTCTTCACATAGCAGGGTGCAATTTCGATTGTCCTGTCGACGGTGGTGTGCACACATATGTACCTTATGCCACCGTTTTTGTAAAGGAACATTCTTATCTTTTGCAATATGCATGCAGAGATGACACTGGAGAGCTTTCTTTTGCCCCTGCTGTGAACATGATTCATTTTATGGCTCAGGATAATTTAAAAGATTGTATGATGGTGCAATTCCTTTTCGCACTTTGTCAGTGGCCGCAGTGACACCCCGCACGCTTTATCAGTGGGATCCACACGTGGATGATAAACGTCGCATACGACATAGAATCTAACAGACTTGAGTTGTTGTTTCGTTATACGGGTCCTGATTTTTGGACATTTTAATGCGTTAACACTTGCGTAACACTTCAGCTTGTTTGTTTCTCTCAATGAAATAACGGAGTCTATGCCATGTTGTAGGTTGTCTTAACAAACAGCTGTACCTCCTCCCCTTTTTTTCCTGGTGTTTTCTCAGTGTCTGGTGGCCCGGCTGCAGCGAATGGGCAGAACGGTTCCGCGCAGCCGTTGGCTGCATCCACACCGACACGGCAAGGTTCCGTACCAGCATCGGAAGCCGGTGCCACGGACGAGCCGCTGCCCCTGAGTGAGGAACTGAGGCTGGATTCCCTTTGGAGCACCCTCAGTGATTGCCTGCTCGAGTTAGCCGAGACACAGGTACGCTCAGTGCTCGATGTAATGAACGTATTTTCAGTTATAATGAAGTGAATGAGTAGTCCAGTCATAGGTACAGTGTTACAAATATATGTTCATAACAAATTTTTGGATATCACAAAGTTCTTTCAGGCATTTGGCACAATTCAAAACTCTCAGCCCAGCCGAAATTCATTGGCTCTTCATATAAGGGGGGGGACACCCCACTTGAAAATTTTGTTTTTTATTTCTTGATCAATTTTGATTAAACTTGGTGCATTTATGTATATTTGTGTGCTGATTTCATATATGCAATTATTTTTCTCGTATAAAGTGTAGTTTCTAAAATACAAAATATTTCATGGGCCTATTGGGGAGCAAGTTCTTTCATAAACTAAGATAGTTACAAAATAAGTTAGCATATCACAATAATCTGGAATCGGAGCTGATTGCACTGCAACAAAAATGGATGTTTTAGACCCATTAGAAGAAAAGTCATCATTTGTTGAACATTTGCCAGTGAAATCCCAGCTTGAAATTGACTCACTCACAAATGTTCAAGATATCGTAACTTTTGTTCAAATGGATTTAGAGGATCCATTTTTGTTGCGCTGCCCACAGCTCTGATTCCAGATTATTGTGATATGCTGATCTACTTTGTAGCTCTCTTAGTTTACGAAAAAACTTGCTCCCCAAAAAGCACATGAAATATTTTGTATTCTAAAAACTACACACTATAGAGAAAAATAATTGCACATTTGAAATCAGCACACAAATATACATAAGCTCACGAAGTTTCATCAAAATCGTTCTAGAAATAAAAAAATTTTTTTAAGAGCAGCGTCTCCCCTTGAAACGTTAGTGTCGAAAATATTCGTGTCCACCACAGTAATTTTTTTTTTTTTTTTTTTTTTTTTTTTTTTTTTTTTTTTTTTTGCCATAGCATTGCACTGCTATGCTCGAGGGTTTGAACCCTGACCCTAAGGGCTGCGCTTCGACAAGAGTGAGGTGCAGAAGCGCTGGTATGCTTAGACTCCAATGCCGTCACAAACGTTCCCAAGTGTGCTGCAGCGTCGAATACCTCAGAAAAACGGTAGGGACAAAGCACCCAATTCCGCACTGGAAGATCCATAGTGTGGCGCAACAATGTTGAAGAATCTCAAGTTGTCGAAATGATCCTAAAAAATCGGGTTCCGTGCACATTGCCTTCAACCGTGCCGCAAGAAAAGAAACGTTTGTGACTGCAAATGCTACACGAGGCCTTGTGAAAGAAAACTATCTTTATTCATAAGGTATCGCAGTCAACAAAGTGCACTTTTTGAGCAGCAAGATCAGTTCACTCATTTTAGTCAAAAGGTGATGTGCCTGCTTTTGAACCACCCATGCATTGTGGATTCTTTGATATTAAACTGCCCTGCAGCTTCATAATTTCTAGATCTCCTGCAATCAAAGTGGCTCTCCATTTGAACGTCAGAAAAGTGAGGTATTGGGCTAGGGGCTTTTGAGTAATTCCGGGTGGTACATAGAAGCCTGTTGTACGAAGAAATAAAAAGTCAGCAGTTGCTCAACATTGCACTTGCCTTCTTTGTACCGTGTGTCCTCCCCAACTATGTGTACCCTGTAACTTTACAGTAAATGCAGTGAAAAAGGACAGCAACAAAAGCAGAACGACTCAGGACAGGCGCTCAACTATTTCCAGTTGTTAGTACAGTGCCTGTCCTGTGTCGTTCTTCGCAAGTTGCAATCTTTTTGTGCTGCATATACCATGATCAACCAACTACCCCAGTTTTGCACGCTATTCCTGTAATTTTAGTGGTGCTTGACAACTGTTTCCATGTAAAGCGAGTATTCTACTTGGTATTACAGTCAAACCCCTTTATAAGAGAAAGTGATGTAAGAGCCAAATGGGTATATGAGACACCAGTGGGCCTGTGTCGAAATAAGGGTTGATAAGAAAATGCATACGTGGTACCCTGCTTACCAAGAAACGCCTCATATAAGAGACAAGAATTGCTCCCCACAGCATGTCTCTTATGAAGGGGTTCAACTGCACAGCCATTATTCTGAACGTAGAATATGGTGTAACGTGTGGATAAGAAACTCTCACTTATGGTGGTACGCAGGACCAGCATGCCGTGCTGGTTCTCCAGCCAGCCGTGGAGGCCTTCTTCCTGGTGCACGCCAGCGCCCCCTCTGCTGCTGCGGCTGCGGGCGGCAGTGCCGCTGTGGGTAGCTCACGAGACGTGGCTCCCCGGCGGCGCGAGTATCGCTCCGGAGAGCCGCGAGACGCAGCTGGCGCACATCCACCAGGAGATGGCTCCCCCTGTCACCCCTGGCGCAACAGCAGGACGGCCAGGCGCCCGCCACGCCCGGCGCAGAGCGTCCCGCCGATGCCCACCTCCATCCCGGACGTCCAGAAGTTCCTGGGTTTCGCCGAGACACACAGGACGGTAAGCTCACCCCTTACCAGAAGCTTGCGAAATTGCTTTACTCTCTTCAGTTCCCTCTTTTGATCAATGAGAAAATCAGTTTTGTAACCACCTCTGACCCTTTTTTCCTTCTTTTTTGACAAGTACGGCCTATTTTTAAAAGTGTCAGAGCAGCTGTATATTTCATAAAAAGAACTAAGGCTGTTGATTTTTGGAGTTGTACATGTTCACTAAAACTGCCTCACTGACGTTTACTGTGTGTAATGCAAATGTCGCTGTGTGTGAAAATGCTGATTATTTGGCGAACTAAGTCTTGTTGCTATAACGCAGTTGCTTTAAGCCTGAGTTCATATTTTATTTGTTAACCCTCTATTGCATGAATTATGAGAAAATCAATAGAAAAATTATTTGATCATTTTTTATCATTAACTACTTGAAGAATAACATGTACAAAAATTTTCAGATTTATTGTGACTGTATTAATGAAAATAAAGGTTTGTGCCAAATATGGCACACTATGCACGTGGGCGAGCAAACTTGCTGCCATGGCTGAAAAACAAAATCTCACTGATTGCGGTCTTTTTAGCTTGATTTGTGGAATAAAGCAAAGCAATTGCTTCCTGTGTTCAGGCATAATTTAACATTTTGGTTAGTGCATCTGACTGCCGACATCTACGTGCAAGATGGCCGCTTACACGTTTGGCTCTTCGCATGGTGCCGCCTTGCTGTACTTTCCTGCCCGAAATTTCCAACCGCTGACTTGTTGTTGTGAGCGTCAGTTGCCGACAGATCGTAAAAGCTAAATATCGCCGTGCACTGGTTAGACTTCACATAATTTTTTCGTGCACCCACGCCAATAATGTAACAAAAAATTGCCAGGTACTGGTGCTGACACTCGATATTTTCGTGAAGCATCTCAAAATCTACCGCCACAACTGAAATCTGGCAAAAACAAGCTGTGCTGCATGATCTCAGATGATTTCTTTTCGTTTGTATTTGCACTGTGCAACAAAACATAGATGGCATCATATTGCACATTTCATCACTCACATGCATACTGTGCCAAATATGGCACATACCGATTTCCGACTATATACCATAGTGGAAAACGGAATTGAGAAGAGCCTTAATGAGCATGAATTTTCAAAGCCACGAGATATGCCAAAATAATTTTTTTCTTGCTTCTGCAACGAGAAAATGGTTGCAAGAAAAATATAGCAGTCACTGTCGTTCGTGATCCGAGCTTGCACGTGCACCGTGCAATCTATTTCATGTCTAGATTTCATACTGATCTAGGGATGGCAGCGCTTTTTTTATATTTAGTGCGCGTAACTATAAGGATTACTCTAACTGTGTCACATTCTCCACTGGTCCTCTTGCGCCCGCTATAAAAAATGTTAATCGGTATGTGCCAAATATGGGACTCCATGCAATAGATGGGTTAAAGGGGCCCTGCAACACTTTTTGAGCATGCTCAGAAAACGCTGCCGATCGGTAGTCGAGGCTCTCGAGAACACGCGAGCCAAATATTATAGCGCAGCACGCGGCGTGGAATTCACAATAAATTCTCAAAGTCAGCCAGAAATTGCTTTCTCTTCTCTCGACAAATGACGTTGCGTACCCAAAAATCACTCGTCACCGACGAGAGATTTTTTTGTATCAGCCATTGGCTGATTTGAGCATGGCGCGCTCGGTAGTTACAGAGGCCGCCGCGGGAGGCCGCGACTTGTCCACGCGTGCGCGCGCGATCGCAATGAAAATCGCGTATTCGAACAAAAAAAGAAAGAGAAAAAGCACTCAAGATCACGAGGCGCGCGTGACGTATTTTCTTTCCCCGTGCCATCCCTCCCTGCTTAGCTTCCAGCGCTTTCGACGGGATGAGAGAAGAGAGAATGCAATTGCAGCGTGCGAGAAATCTTTGTAACTCCACTCGTACTGGACGGATTCCAAAAATTTTTGCGGCAATGAATTCGTGAGGCAATCAGCTCCTTTAGTGAATCCATTCCATGGCTACTTGGAAAAGTGTTGCAGGGCCCCTTTAAAGGGCCCCTAAGCCCCCGAGATGGCAAAATTTAGTTGCAGTGTTGCAATTGTACGCGAGTCTACAATAATAGCGAAGTTACATGCAATTGATGATCCACAATAGACCCTCGCTCGTTTCGCTCTTCCCTTCACCATCCTCCATTCGTCGGATCGTCTCTCCTCCTCACTATGCGACGAGGAAAAGCAGGGAGCACACATGCCGGCAAGCAAACAAACTGGCTCTTTTTGTGGATGACATGAGCAGGCGAGAATGTTTCCATCATAGCGAACGCTGATGATTACCAAAAGACCCTGAGAGCAGAAGGGATTGTTTGTTGGCATTTGTGGGGACACCCGCGGCTAGTAGCGCTGCCACGTTTGGCATTGGTAGTGACGGCATTTTGAACTTGATGCGTGAGTTTACTTGAAATGTCAAAAAATTATCGGAGGTAGTTTAGGGGCCCTTTAAATTTGGATTCTAACTGCACTGGAGGTGCATATTTGGGTATGAAACTGAAATCTAATCTTAACTATTTCTTGCTAAACATTACTTTCTTGCTAAAGCTGTGCGATAAGCAGAACTTTTCTTTGCAACATACTGCAGTAACCATTCCAGAATTCCACTTAGTGCAGTTGTGGCATTTGATTTGGAGTTGAACCTCATTGTAGTCATATTGCATCGAAGACTAAATTATAAATCCTGCATTTGTTAGAATATATGTTTTATAAGGGGCTAATTGGTGAGGAGCATCTACAGATGTAGTTAACTCATAGCAAAAAAATAAGGCCAAGGTGTATGGCTCCTTCCTCTTCAGTATGCACTAAGCTAACTTCGCACTGTGCTAAGTGCTTCCTAGTTGGTAGAGGCTAAACAGTGCAAAAAGAACGAGGAGTAAGAAAGAGTAGACACAACACTAGTATCTACTCTTTCTTAGTCCTTCTTTTGCGCTGTTTTACTTGCCTCTACCAGCTGCTCTGTATCGTTACCAACTTGCCCAGTTCTCAATGCTGCTTGTCTTTGCCACTTCCCACAGGTGCTGAACCAGATCCTGCGCCAGTCGAGCACTCCCCTGGCCGACGGCCCATTCGCTGTGCTCGTCGACCACACACGTGTGCTTGACTTCGACGTCAAGCGGCGATACTTCCGGCACGAGCTCGAGCGGCTCGACGAGGGCTCGCGGAGAGAAGACCTTGGCGGTTCACGTCAGGCGGGAGCACGTCTTCGAGGACTCGTTCCGCGAGCTGCACCGTCGTCCCCCGGAGGAGTGGAAGAACCGCTTCTACATCGTCTTCGAAGGCGAGGAGGGACAGGACGCAGGCGGCCTGCTCCGCGAGTGGTACACCATCATCTCCCGCGAGATCTTCAACCCCATGTACGCCCTGTTCACGACGTCGCCGGGCGACCGGGTGACGTACATGATCAACCCGGCGTCGCACTGCAACTCAAACCACCTGAGCTACTTCAAGTTTGTGGGGCGTGTGATTGCGAAAGCAGTGTACGACAACAAGCTGCTGGAGTGCTACTTCACGCGCTCCTTCTACAAGCACATTCTGGGCAAGCCGGTCAAGTACACTGACATGGAGAGCGAGGACTACTCCTTCTACCAGGTGCGCTTTTGCATATCAATTGTTCAGTGCTTGCAAGTTGCTTGGATGTCATCAGACTTCAATTCTAGTGTGCATTGTTGCGTGCATTCATTCACAGCATGATCGAGGCATCTTGTTTATATATGCCTCGATCTTCGCCACTTTGTCTCACTTTGTGTGCAACCTAAGCTGGAAGCTAATGTTTCCATATCGAGTCATGGTTGCATCAAGATAAAGAGCATGAGCCAGAAATTGTGTGGCCATAGGATTTAGTATTCAAAAAGTAGTGTCGATAAGGAGGCAACTTCTCAGACTGGCTATGTCAAGATGGGCTGGCTTAGTTTTTCTTCTTCACTGGGGGAAGGTGGCCATCAGTAATAGTTGGTCGCGAGAGCTCCACACTTGGCCAATTAATGCATCTTGATAATGAAACCTGATGTTTGTGGAGAGTTTTGGTGCTGTTAATCATTGAAGAGCTGTGAGAGAAGTGTTTTGCATGTTTTCTTAAGACGGTACGTACATCTTGTCACAAGTTTGCGCTAAATGTAAGGCCAAACACTCAAGAACCTAGGAATTGGTACAGGTAAGCGCGAGTGCACCCTTAAAAATTTTTTGCGCGTTTTGATTTAAAAGCTAGTCTCGGTTTCTGCAGTACCCTTACGTCGCAGCACAGCATTAGCTTTTTCGTCATGTGCTCGAGCACAAGATTATGATATTTCTTCTGCTGCTCCGCTCCGTGGCTGCGTCGGTGATGCACAAGTGGCCATTTTGATGTGTTTTAGTACCTGACGTCACCTCAACTAGCCACACTAGGGCGTGAAGGTCACCAGAATGAATACTGTAGCTTTGACATCACACTTGTGTCGAATGGCAGTAGATGTGCAATGGGAAAAGTTGACCTTAACGTCAAAATAAAATATATCAGCATTTTCCTGAACTTCATACTTGCTCAGAGCCATCTCTGTACACAGGAGATATGTAGGGCAGAGTAAAGTCAGCTGCGAAAGTTGGTGTCAGCATTGTACACCTTGCTACTGTTTGTAGATCCCTGTGTGCCATTCTGCTCACTTCTCATTGCCTCGTACACAGGGCCTGGTGTTCCTTCTGGAGCATGGCGTGCGGGCACTGGGCTACGAGCTGACCTTCAGCGTCGAGGTCCAGGAGTTTGGCGTGACGGAAGTGCGCGACCTCAAGCCCGGTGGCCGGCACCTGCCCGTCACGGAGGAGACAACCCAGGAGTACGTGCGCCTCGTGTGCCAGGAGAAGATGACGGGCGCCATCCGGCGGCAGCTCAACGCTTTCCTTGAGGGTTTCTACGAGATCATCCCCAAGCGGCTCATCGGCATCTTCAACGAGCAGGAGCTCGAGCTGCTCATCTCGGGACTGCCCAGCATCGATGTGGACGACCTGCGGGCCCACACGGAGTACCACAAGTACCAGGCCACCTCTCTGCAGATTCAGTGGTTCTGGCGCGCCCTGCGCTCCATGGACCAGGCGGACCGGGCTAAGTTCCTCCAGTTTGTGACGGGAACGTCCAAGGTGCCGCTGCAGGGCTTTGCGGCCCTGGAGGGGATGAACGGTGTCCAACGCTTCCAGATCCACCGGGACGACCGGTCCACCGACCGGCTGCCGTCGGCCCACACTTGGTAAGTGAGACTCTGCTCATAGACGGGAGCTGCAGCATTTCGCCTAGGTTAGGCTCACGCAGAAGTCAGGCCTCAAAATTAGATTATGTCAGCTGGTTTGAACAGTTGTCTAGGGAAAGATAGGTTCATGGAGAAGTAGGGCAGATGGGAAAAGGTCGGCGCATGATGCCTTCTAAAAAGACGGGGCTTGCAAACATGGAAACAAGAAAGAAGTCACAACACCACAAACGCCTGACTAACAACTGGTGTCGTGACATCTTTCTTGTGTCCGTGTTTGCACGCCCTGTCTTCTTAGGAACGAATACTTGCCAACTCACTCGGCTCTGTTATTCTGTGCATAATGCCTTTTCTCGTCAGGGTAGAACAAGTGCATTGGTGTCGAGTGCATCAAGTCATTGCCGAATCGGCACAGTGAGATGTCTTGGCACCTGGAAATCTGTTGCATTGTCTTGGTTCATGAAATATATAGCAATTTGTCAAATTCAACCACTTCACTCACAAGTGTGTTAGACAGTGCTGCAGAGATGCAACATAATATTGTTGGACTTGAGTGGCCTCTCCTTGCTGCTGTAAATTTCACTAGTTCCTGAAGTCATGCTTTTGAAACCTAAGGTGGTTCTGAGATTTCACTAGCCTGTTTCAAATTGAAGCACTCTTCATATGAAGCGTGTGTTCATGCTGTTGTTGGCCCATAGCACTGGAGAAAGCTTGTTTTCATCTGCTTCCCCCTTAAAGGGACCGACAACAAATTTTTGTGGTACAGTAAAACCCCGTTAATTCGGGCTTCACAGGGACGGGAGAAAATGTCCGAATTAACCGAGGGTACTTATATCGCGAGTACGTTCAAAACACTTGAAAAATGTTTCCTACACCATCAGACTTTTATTTCTTAAAAAAGTCGGGGATCGCGGTTTGCTTCGCGGAGACAATGTGTGAGGAAGTCACAATTTTGCGGAGTTCCTGCAGGTGACTTAGTCCGTGCACACTGTCCGAGGAAACCATGCAAATGTCTTTAAAACGGCCAACTGGCCCAGCGCTTTAAAGTTTCGCAGCTCCCCATAGACCAGGGGTCTCAAACACGCGCGCGCCGCATGCGGCCCGCGAGGCTCTCGGTTGCGGCCCGTGGCCCTGACATGACTGTTCGCCCTACATTTTTTTTTAATTTGCTGATCAAGTATGTTCGTGAGCCACAGACATGACTGGTGTAAGGCATTGTCTCCGTGAGGCATCTCATGTGTTCACCTTGTTTTGAAACATAACCCAGAAATAAAAGGTATATTTCACAATCGGCGTCCAGATTTGAGTCATTCTGGAGATCGGTATCGACATGTGGTTGGAAGCCTGGCGCCAAATCTCCTTCAGAAATGACCTGAATATCAGATATGGGAAAGTTTCCATTCAAATGGCAGCGTTTTCAGGCAAATTGTAGATATCCCCCCCCCCCCCCCCCCCCCGTCTCAACTTATGCACTGCCCCGGCCCTTGCGGGACTAAATTGCGTGACTGCGGCCCGCTGGCTTAGGTGAGTTTGAGACCCCTGCCATAGACGCTTGCTCTCCCAAATGGACGCACACGGCCGACGCAAGAACTAGCGGCGTTGCACGTTTCTCACGCGTCGCAAGCGCCTACTCCGCGCACGTCCTAGCTCACGGCGGCAGGTGCGTCGCCTCCGCGATGAGCATCGGCAACGCGCCAATGAGAGCAATGCTGTGTTGCCGTAGCCGATCCCGGTGGCCATGGCAAGTGAAGCAAAATGGAACAGCAGCGCAAGTTCACGCTGGCCGGCCGCGTGTGCCGGCCCGCGAGCGGAGCTGCAAAACTGAACGCGCAGCTGCGCGCGCGGAGCAGACGAAGCAGCGACACGATGCACGACGCGAAACACGTCGGTACTCCAACTGCCTCCATCTTTGCCAGTTGCTGATGACAGTAGCGATGCGCCTTTCATTTGGTTGAAAACCAGCGCCATGCTTTTTTTTTTTTTTTGCCTCCGAGATGCAGAGCTCGTTCCTACTTCGCTTTTAAATCTCGGAGGCCACGATCCGATCTCAGAAGTTGTTTAAGTGTGCCGCCGATTTCGGCCCCGAAGCGCGTCGCTGGCATAATTTGCCGGTGCTTCCCCTCGTCGTGACCCGACCTCGGTCGGGAGTTCTAATTAACCGCGGTTGCTTGAATCTGTCCGAATTAATGAGAGTTTTCAGTCATAGAACAATGCACATTTTGGACGGGACCAGACGCCGCGGCTGAATTAACCGAAATTCCGAATTAACGGGAGTCGAATTAACGCGATTTTACTGTACCTATTTTCTTTTGCACAACGGAAAGCTCACCTGGTCAGAGTGTCTAATCACGGAATGGTAACGTGGAAAATGCCCTGAAACATTTGTAATCAGAATTTTGCTATGTGTGGCGAATGTGAAGTCATATACAGTGCAGTCCACTTATAACGATATCCACGTGCCAAGAAAATCCCATCGTTATAAGCGATAATTGTTATAAGCGGGTTGAGAAAAAAAGAGACATAAGATAGACCAAAACATTTTATTGGCATGCTAGTAAGGTAGTGCAACTATGTACTTGTTTTCATAAAAGCCATAGTCTGTAAGCTTTGATTGCTTCACGCGAAGCTGGCGCGCATCTTTCTCAAGGGCATCTAGGTGGGCTCCAAGGTAGCTGAGCGGGAGGTCATTCGCAAAAACAAAGTCCCTGCAGGCATTGTATCACCCGTTGGGCCTCCTTAGGTCACTGTACCTTGCTAGGCAACTCAACCCCATTGTCGGCTTCGTCGCTCTCAGCGCTGTCCGCAGTACGTATACACGCAATGATCTCCTCTTCACTGAGGCACTTGGACGTTTCCACAACATCGTATGCATGAACAAAGTCGCCCAGACCCGATGCATCTTCGTTCAGCGCCGACCACAACTCCGACACCCCTTCTTCGTCGGGCACTTCGCAGGCCTCTCATGGTATAGCTTCCTTCTCGCTTATTTTCTTCTCGCCACGTCATCGAACGAAGCGCGCCTGCCTGAAACAGTTTTGCACCGTGGGGGCGCGGCCGGCGCGGAGAGCGATTTTCAGTGCGCGCTGTAGCCAGGTTCAATCGCTATACCCGATATCATGGCAATCGTAATAAGCGGTTTATTTTAACATAGAAAGCATACAAAAGTGAACGCACCATCGGTGTTCATCGTTATATCCGATATATTGTTATAAATGGTATCATTATAAGTGGACTCGACTGTACACACATAACACATGCTGCAAACAGTGAGCTCGAGAGCGGTTCGTGTTCGAGCACAGTGGTTTGCTGCACACGCGTGCACTCCGCGAGAATGCGCTGCAGCTCTTTCTTGTGGTGTTGTCTTGCGCTGAAAAAGCACTATGGATGATGGGGAATACACACCGACATTTCAGACATATAGGCACAACTGACGGACGACTCGTCAAGGTTTCGCTGACGCATGTGCGTACGTTTGTACGGTGATCCACTTGTAAAAACCGGCGCAGCTACATATGAAACGTGTTACTTGCTGCATCGTCGAGCTGACCGTCCCTAGCTAGTTGCGTGCAGTGCTTGTCCTTGCATGGTGAAATTTCTTCGTGTTCGCTCAGCACCGGACCGTGCAAAGGTGCGGCTAGTATTTTGTTGGGCCAGTGCGGCGGTGGCGAGTACTTCTTTTCATTTCTGCAAGCTGCGCGCACTTTATTGAAATGGTCCCGCACACACGGGCGTGGCAGTGAACGGCGTGTTCGGTAGACTTACAGTACTCTTACACGAGCGGTAACAGCGCTAAACCGCCAAGCCACACTCACTGCCGAGCAGGCAATTCATGATTTATATTCCTTATGATGTTTATCGGGGGTAGGTTTGTTGCAAAGAGGTGCCGGCGCATTCCTCGATAGCCCTCACGCTCCTGTGTATTCCTGTACAGGCATCATAGCACTCGCGCTGAAGTCGTAGTAATCACTGCATGGTCGAGTGCTGATGCACTTATCATAAAGGCATAGAATCGGAAGTTCCTTACAGTAACATAAGCGACCAAATATTTGAAACTTTTCGAATATGTTGTTATTGAATCGAATACGAA
Organism: Rhipicephalus appendiculatus; assembly: GCA_030522465.1. NCBI lineage: Eukaryota > Metazoa > Arthropoda > Arachnida > Ixodida > Ixodidae > Rhipicephalus > Rhipicephalus appendiculatus. Next base: position 400,099 of record JALIZH010025098.1, on the reverse strand, counting down.
TATCACGAATGCAATAATCGACTGATACAGTTGATCCCGGATATATCGAACTCGAAGGGGATCGCGAAATAGTTCGATATATCGATAATTCGAAATACAAAATAGGCGTATTTAAGGCTTAAATTAAAGCATTGCAGGCCTCGAAAGTTTTCGGAAATCGTAACAAGCGCTAACATTACAGTTCGCTAACAGTATGCTAAAGAACAAGGTGACAACTTCTTTTGCAAGTTACCGCACTTATTTCGCACGAAAATAGTCCGTAAACATGTCTTGCTTCTCGCGCCGTCAAGTTCATCGAGTCATCCTCAGTATCATTGCAAATAAGCAAGTTCAGCACCGTCGGCCACAACAGCGGTGATTGCACTGTAGCGCGGTAAATGGTTATTGGAGGCAGCGGCAGCGTTGACATCTTCATAACCGCACGGGTCCCACTTCCGCGGGCACCGGTAAGCGGCAGCCGTTATCTCGGCATCGATGCTCTCAGAAACAGCTACGTCGTCATCCGCACTGATGAAGTCGCTAGCAGCGCTCTGGCCGAGATAGCGCCCGGAAATGCTAATAAGTCGCAAAATTCACTGAGGCACTGAACGCCGTTGTCAGCGGCAACCAAAATCGTCACCTGGCACCAAATTCGATTAGGAAATAGGTCACGACGGTGCTTTACTAGACGTCGTTCCAAGCACCAGTCATCATTTTTATCGCCATTGTGGGTCACTGCTTAGTTCGGCTCCAGAATAAGAATTTATCAGTACAGGAACGAAGCAAGAAGTACACAAGGCGCAAGAGACACCGCGACACCGCTGCCCACGAACAACAAACGATCCAAGCTCCCACCGTTGACATGTTGGTGATAGCGATGGCACTTGTGGCTTTGTAACTTGGCGCAAAAAGCAAGAAAAGCGTAGCCTCCGAGATGTGCGTTTTAAAAACCAAAAAGCGACCAAAATACGTCACGAGATTGCGGATCTCGAAGGCCATGCTTTTCGTGTCCGCGTGCCGTCGTGCGCGAACGGAAGGGAATACGAACATTGCGATGAGGCCGCCGAGTCGCTTCGCATTCTCATTTTGACGCCCTCGGCAATCGGCCTCTGAAAACACCATGTCCGTGCGTTAAAACCTGCAGATCGCGCATCAAACATACCGCTGCATTCACATGCGCAGCGCAACAAGCCAGATCAACGCTATGGATATAACACCGCTTTTTCGTCACCAGCGCGCGAAAAGGGATCGGAACGCGGCCTAAAAATGATCAATATTGGTAAGGAAAACTGCACTTTCTGGGCTTCGGGCGGCGCAGCGTTCGATATAGCGGATGTCTCGCCGTGCGGGAGTTCGATATACGCGTGCACCAGCCCTATACTTTTGCATGGGAAGTTCAAGGGGATTTCTCAACTGTTCGATATAGCCAATAATTCGATATATCCGAGTTCGATATATCCTGGATCGACTGTATTCGAAACTTTCGAATATTCGCACACCCCTAGTTGCCAGTTCTCTTGACCATTGTTCCTTCATCCTCCGCAGCTTCAACCAGCTGGATCTACCGGCCTACGAGACTTACGACAAGCTGCGTACCATGCTGCTCAAGGCCATCCAGGAGTGCACCGAAGGCTTCGGCTTTGCCTGAGGAGATGAGAGGACGACGACAGGAGGCCTCCGCGCTGCTGTTCCTGCTTCTACCAGCACCCCCTCCTCCTCCTCCTTTATTTGTGATGTGTACAGACGGGAATGCAACAGAGCCACAAATGCTACCACTCTTGATTTCCTCTCGAGAAAAAAAAAAATGAAAAAAAACAAACACAAGACGACTACCGCCATGCCTGTACCCCTGCTACCGTTCGCTACCGCCGGAGTACCATCTACCATGTACTACCAGCCTTGTCAAGCTCTTTTATTTTTTTTTTGCGTTTAGGATTTAACTTCAATTTCACCCTTCTTTTCTGTCTCTCTTGTACAGTATTAGGGTTCCCTTCTATTGCTCCGTAGAGCAGCAAGTGTACGAACTTTGCCAGTTGCTTTCTTTCTTTCTCCTATTTCTTTTTTTTTTTTTTTCAGCCCCCCCTTTCCATCTGCCCAACCTGTCCCAAACCTTTCGACAGTGTCTTCATTTTTGTCCACTGACGGCTAAAGTTGGCTGCATGTCTATAGGAGATTGTATGTAATGGCTGGGGTTTTTTATATACATACTTATAAATACTACGAGCATTCTACGGCCAGAAATGTACGTGTGTTTATTTCAGACTTGTATGTTTGTGTTTTCTTTCTCCCCCTCCGCGGTGCTGTGGGCGGAGGCGATGTTCTTTTTTTTTTTTATGTGGTGTCGTTGAGGGGATGGTGTGCTGCTCGGAGAAAAAAAGAATACACTGGCTCTTTCTATTTACTCGAGGATGTCCGTGTCGTTTATTTCCGAGACTGACTCTGCATTCTTGGGGGGTTAAAAGGCATATGGCCTCCGGACCCCAAAGGGAGGCTGTTAAAGGGGCCATGACACCCAATTTTCAATCATAATCTGTGTGGTGTGGGTTAACCCTTGAGCATTCACAAATAAGCTGGTGAAATTTTAGTGCATTTGGTCTAGCACTTGATTTATTATTGAATGTCTTTACAAACACTCGAGTGGCTTGAGAGTCGGGCAACACTGACGCACTTGCCAGCCGTGACGCAACAAATTGTGCGAGCGTCTGCATTCCAGCGAACGATATTGTTCCGTCGTCAGCTGTGCGTGAAATTAGATATTAAATGCGAAGCATTTCTTAGCGAACTTCGGCGACTTTGAGCGTATTTATCTATCTAGCCACCTACGGCTTTGTGCTCTCCAGACCGTATGGTTAATGGGATTTATACCAAAATTGGTACGGCATAACATGACTGTATGACGAACATAAATGACTGGTCATATCATGAAAATGACTAACGTGTCATGAATGGTATGGTTTACACGACATGGCCGTGGTGCTCCTGCGGCCGTTTCCTCAACTTGGTGTACCCAAAAATTGGTATGATGAGACATTTCTGCATGGCCAACATAAATGACAGGTGGTAATATGAAAATCATGACATGCATGTCATGTACAACGTGATTTGCATGCCACGCTCATGGTGCGCTGGCGGCCGTTTCGTTAGCTTGATATACACCAAATTTGGTATTGCGTGACGTGACTGTATGTCGAACATAAGTGACAAGTGTTAATATGGAAATCGTGACGTCATGTGCAACATGACTTGCATGCCACGCTCATGGCACACTTGCGGCCGTTTCGCTAGTTTGATATACGCCAAATTTGGTATTGCGTGATGTGACCGTATGACGAACATAAATGACAAGTGGTAATACTGAAATCATGACATGTCGTGCAACATGACTTGCGCGCCACGCTCGTGGCCATTTCGCTAGCTTGATATACAAGTTCAGGTATTGCATGACGTGATTTTATGACAAACAGAAATGACAATTGGTAATATACAAATCATGACATGTCATGTACAGCATGACTTGCATGCCACGCTCATGGCGCACTCGCAGCCGTTTCGCTAGCTTGATATACAATAAAATTGGTATTGCGTGACGCGACTGTATGATGAACATACGTGACATCACAGGCACCATGGCAAGATGGTGGTCGCTGGCAAGGGGCGGGATTTACAGCCGGCAACTTCTAAGGCCTGTTTTGCCCTGAAATATTATTTTACAGCTCACTTTTCATATCTGTATAGGCATAATAGACTCTCTACTTCTAGCTTTCCCTGAAAACTACAAATTGTTGGCTGACCGCGTCATGGCCCTTTTAATCTTGATTGTGAATGCAAGTTAGTAATGCCTTCAAGCTACCAATGCAGGACACTGAAACCACATTCGCAAGTCGGGCTTTCATAGCCCCAGGGATCACCTCAAATACATTGCAAGGCGTATTGGGGGGGGGGGGGAGAAAAACGCCAGGCCTGCGCGGAACACGCAGAACAGTCACGGCGTAAGTTGGAGGATCGGCTCTTCCTAGAGCCTCTGGTAGACTCTCCTTAGGAGAATGCTGGAAGTGCGGTAGTTACCTACTGAAGTGTACACATCATAGTATTCATCATTGTGCAAATTAGCGAGGTACCCACTGTGCATCTAAGGCAACAGGCATGCCTACTCAGCCGTGCACTTTGTTGAAGTTGTGGCTGTTGGGTGAGAAGCTTTAAACCCACTTGTTATGCTTTTCACTGTGCGATGTCTGGTGTGATTTTACTCTTCTGCCGTGCAATATTGCACCTGTTAATGGGATTCGTCGCCTGATATACACCTGCGTAGGGTCGTCTCGCAAAGCAGTCTCGAGCACCGGCGTGGCTCTGTGCTTGGAGACTCGACTGCCACGCAGCGCACCTTGGTTCGATTTCTGCTCGAACACAGTTTTTCTTTTTTTATATATATACATATATCGTTGTGTGCGACGGTTGTGACAGACACTGGCGGTAGACAACTACACCACCAAAATTGGCTGTTGTGAGCTCATAACAGCTTAGACTGTTACAAATTATCCAGCGATTACAGTGCTTCTTAATGCGAAATTTGAAAGCGGTTGTGCCGGCATTATCATTTTGTGGGTCCTTTGGCGGTGAAATCGATAAGCTTCAGCCTCGGCGGTACGAACACCTTTAATTTGGTGATGCACATTGCAAGTACTGTTATGCTATCTGGTGTATAGTCTCGTGCAGTCATCTCTGCGTTCACTTTCATCTTTCTGTGTTTGTTCATCCGGTTACGATGGACAAGGCACACCAACACTCAGGTGCAGGAATCGGTGCCTGAGATCTTCAATCCTAAAAAAAAAGAGAAATCTCGCATGGGTGTTTCAAACATGACGTTAAAACCATAGACTTTCCTAAAATTAACTAGAGGGGACTCTGGTATGCAGAATCGTTCAGCCACCATGGGAATGATTGGGTATTACACAAATTTGCCTAGTCTTCGTGCTTCCGGCTTCGAACGCACTTGTGGCTTTGTTTATTGTTGCGCTTTGGTTGTTTCGGAAAAAATAATGGACCGTTGGGAACTTCGTGAACGTATTTGAATTCGTGAGCCTAAAATGGTCAAGGTGGTGAAGTAACTGCTAAACCTTTGCAGAATCCCCGTATTGCGGCAAAGCGAATTCAGGCCATACGCAGCCAAAAGCACCGAAGACAGGCAAGACTAGGCAAATTTGTGTACTACCCATGATTCCCATGCTGGCTGAAGTGCTGTGTGTTGCAGCCCCCATAGACATCTAGCGCCAGAGTTCCCTCTAGTGTATTTATAGGAAACTCTATGGTTAAAACACCACCAATGCCCAAGAGACGCGCGGAAACTCAATCACAATTGGCTACCTTCTGTAGATTGCAGAGACAGTTATGACAGCTAGGAGCACGGGAATCCTCAACTTATGAAAACGTTACACACGGTTCATTTCGTTAATGGCGGCGTAATTGATTTCTCTAATCATGCTGTCTGCCACCGCAGAGCAAGTGTTGAATGTTTTCCGTGTCCGAACAGCGCCACCAGTGGAGATCGCCGAAATCCAAACTGATGCTCCTCGGCCTTCAAGATTGTGCGCTGCGCGTCTGGAAACGTCTCGGAGGCCTGACTATGCACCATTTGTGTTTTCTTTTTTTTAGTGGCCCGGGGTGATAATTTGCGGCTTGCGACGCCAGGTGTCTTGGTTCGCTCCCTTCGTCGCACTGTGGGCCACCTAAAAGCATGGCGTGCGCCTCGCCGACGCGCATGCGCGGACTGCCCGCCCTGATAAGGGCATCGTGAAGGCAGCGACCAAATACTGCATTTCCGTTATCCTTTAAAGGTTTTCGGACGCTTTTCTTGAAACATCCTGTATACTTGATTCAAGATCATCTCCATGTGACTACCCTTTTTCTGGCTATTTCGCATTCGCGGTGAATTCGACGATTTACCTGCCGCGCAGTATGATCGGTCACGTTACAAGCAGCGTGTGTTACCTTAGCTCTCTCTCAAAGCTGTGCTTTGAGTGAGGGAAGTAGCGCGCAGACTACTCGGTTGGAAATCTCGACCACTGTCACACCATGCTGCCGCTTTACAATCGACAGACACTATTGCCGAGTGATCTGCACGCAACACTTGTTTGCTTCCAATTTCAAAACCTTGTGAGGTGCACATACAAGGCGAAGATCCCAGAAATGCTGCAAAGTATGCAAACCAGAGTTTTAACAGCGTAGCTGTTTAGGCCGGTCGTAATCTGTCCAGTGCGAACAGGAAACTTAAGGCGGGTGATTTGGCAGGCCCCGCTACCGAGTACAGCAGGCGCGAGTGTAAAACGGAAACTCTGCTCGGCGAAGTGGAAAGGATACGAGAAGCGGAGAGCAGGAGCAGAAAAATAAAGAAAACTAACTCGAATTTCTTCGCGAGGAGGAACTCCGTTGGTTGTGTACAAAAAAAAAAAAAAAAAAGCTATCATGAGCTCATTTACTCAAATGGCACGCTCTCTCCGCCCTAATCTTTGCTCCTACTTTTCGCTTTTCCGAACTTCTCCCACCTCTTTTTTTTTTAATTCAAATTCGCCGCTTCATTGCTTATATTCCAGCTCATTATATTATTTTATTAATTTCTTCCTGCTGCATCCTTCTTTCTTTTATATAGACCAAATTTAACCTTTTACCATTTTCCGGACGCTCTTTAAGCGCCGCCATTTTGGACTGATAACATTGCACTTTTGTATCCGTGTCAAATAAACAAACAGTGCTACGGTGAACTCAGACGCACGAAAATGATTGGGCCAGTACACTCAACGTTTCATGACCATGATCATTTCATATAATGACATAGAAAACCGGCAAAACGATCGCTTATCAGTCCAAGATGGCGGCGTTCATGAGTCTAAAATGGGTGTGCGCCACATAATCAAGGATCTACTCCACTATTCCTCATCTGCTTCGCTCCCAGAACACGTGAGAGAGTGAAGAAAAAAAAAAAAAAGAAGGTGAACTAATGTCTCGAGGCACCGGTGAGATTCGAACTCACGATCTCCTGTTTACTAGACAGGCGCTTTAACCAACTAAGCCACGGCGCCGGCGAAGGTACCACGTTTTAGTAGAAAGATGGAAAGAAACAGGCATAAACTCGAAGAGATCGAAAAAATAAGAGAGGAAGGCAGAAAGACAGAGGAAGCGATAAATCGAGAGAAAGGGAAGAAAGATTGAAAGAGAGAAATAAAGAAAGATACCTTGTTTTTTTTTTTTTTTTCAATAGGTAGCTTATGGCCCACTTGTCACGGCTGGAAACCTCGTTTGCGCGAGTGCGCGACGGTTATTTATTTAGAGACGTTTTAAGAGCGCCCAGTCGCAGTTTCGGTTTCAAAGAGCACCGAACTGGGCAGGAGCAGTTCCGGTGGGCAAGGTAAACACAGCCGGCCACGTGACCACGCAAAACTGACGTGGGCGCCACGCGCGAGAGCGTGCGCGAGCGGGCGCCGCACTGACAGCCAGCTCAGCCAGCGCACGTAAAGCCGCAGGCACGGAGGAAGAAATCGCAGGCAGCGCAAGCGCATGGCGCTGCGCTGCCTGCGCCGCTGCGTTGATGTCGGCGTCGCAAGGGGCTCCGCATCTCGCTCAGTCGCGCGGCATGCACTTTAAAATTGATTTTAAATATGTTCTATAGGCTATATTCGCCCTTGATGTTTCGTAAATGTTGTGTATGTTTCTACATAAATCTATCTCGCTGATTATCTCGCCTTCGAAATTTTGTGTCAGTGCTCCTTCAAGGCCGTAACCACACGCATGCGTTGCAACGCGTCAGCGAGCGGCGCTCCCTGTCCTCGTGCACTCTCGTGCAGCTGTATGCCCTTTCCCTCCATAGGGAGAGCGCGCGCTGCGACGCGTACGTGTGGTTAGGGCTTTCGATACAGATGGGCTCGTATTCAAATTTGGCTTTATTTCACAAAATTTATGCGCAATAGCAGCTCGTGCCCCCGTTGCGAGGAGGTAGCTAATTTGGAACAGACGCTCTGGTGATGCCCGTCGTTACTGGGGCAGCATCAATGGTGCTCCGCCAACAGAAGCCCTAACGACGGGGATTAGGCCGTCCAGAGAGCCCATGCGGCGGTCAGGCTTTGCCTACTCGTCCTAACGCGGATGAGCCCGCTGCGCGCTAGTCGCGTCGCTCAGGGCTAGTGTGACTAACCAACGCGGTAGAGTCTAGACCAGGGGTCTCAAACTCACCTCAGCCAGCGGGCCGCAGTCACGCAATTTAGTCCCGCAAGGGCGCGCCGGGGCAATGCAGGAGGTAAGAGCGGAGGGAGGGGGGGGGGGGGGGATTTCCACAATTCGCCTGCAAACGCTCCCATTTGAAAGGAAACTTTCCCATATCTCATATACAGGTCATTTCTGAAGGATATGTGGTGCCAGGATTCCAACATGTCGATACCGATCACCAAAATTACTCAAATCTGGACGCCGATTGTGACATATAATTTTTGTTCTACGGTTATGTTTCAAAGTAAGGTGAACACATGGGATGCCTCACGGAGACAATGGCTTGGACCAGTCAAGTGTGTAGCTCACGAACATACTATGATAAGAAAAAAAAATTGGGGGAAGGCAGTTATGTGAGGGCCGCGGGCCGCAACCGAGAGCCTCGCGGGCCGCGTGTTTGAGACCCCTGGTCTAGATGGTAAAGGCCGACCATGATGATGATATATTCTGGGGACACCACGCGCCATAACGAAAAGCCTCAAGGGACCTCCCAACACTTTTGAAGCACCTATTCTTTATTTGTGGTTTGCGTAGACTGATGGCTTTTAAGCTTAGGTCTAAGCACCGATATAACGCCCATCTTGGTTAGGTTCTTGGCCTCTTGCTGTTCTACTGCGCTTGGTTAGCCGTCGAGTGTTACGTTAGTAACGCTAGAGCGCTTATTGTCGCTGTGTGATTGTACGGTCAAATCCCGCTATAGCGAAATTGACGGGACGCGCGAAAAAAATTCGTTGTCGCGGAATTTCGCTCTGACGGTTGTGGCTCGTCCTTTGGTCCCAGCAAGTGCATGCATTGAACTCTCGCTTACTCAGACGTACCTGGCCGCACACCGAGTGAACGTATTTTCTCGCGTATAGCGCAATCAAAATATACAGAAAATTTGGAGCTAAAGTCGGGGTGCGGGTTATGCGAGAATTTCGGTGCGCAAGTTGGCTTCACGGCACGCCTTCACGGTAATGCAAGGCCTTGCGTCAATACGCGGGTACTTTTTTCTTTCTTTCTCCCGTGGTTTGCAGTCGGGGGTGCCGGTTATATGCAGGGAAGAATACGATATTAAGACAACTCTAGGAGTGTGCCGAGTGCGCAGCGCCGCGAACGAGCGTAATCTTGCGGTGACGCGACCTCAAGCATTAGGACGTGCTTGGGTACAGTACAATCGAACGAAAAGCCATCTAGACTCGATCAGTATTTGCATCAATCAAACAATCGCAGTCTTTAGGAGCAACGGCCCTGGCGAGGACAAGATGCAAGCTTCAGACGTTGAGCTTCACCTGCGCCCCCCCTCCGCTACGTCTCACGCGCCTCTTGCGTGCCTCGATGCACGCCAGGGAACATCCATAAGCGCGCATCGAAGCACCTTACTCTACTTCATTTCACCTCGTCCGTGGGCAATGGTATCTTGATCCCTAGCCTTACAGCGCGCTCGCCTCAATGCTCAATCCCATATCTCCTCGAGGACACGGCCCACTGCGCGCTGGAATCACATGCACTTCGCGTTCTTGATCAAACTTTGAGCTCACGTGAAAAAAATTTTACAAGCAAATCGATATTTTTTACGAGTGAAATGAGGTTGTCGAGCGGCACGTTTATGTGATACTTCGCGATGAATGATGGCTAAGAGTCCTTGCGCCAGAACCCCTCACTGCAGGGTGCCTTGATGCGCGCTTTGTCCGCTTCGAGGCACACTACCTCACTGCCGCTCCGGGCGACACACAACGGCTACGAGGAGAAACAGTTTGTCGTCTGCTCGTAATCGTGCGCCAAAAACCAGAAGCACCACCGACGAGTGGCGTGTTGATATCATTGGCAGTGCATAACCTTACGCGCTTCATTCATTTCGCTGAGTTAATGCCAATTAAGGCCTGTGGTATGGCTAACAAGGGCACTGAGAGCGCCTCGTCCCTCGTCGGCAACACGGACGTGAGCCAGGTGAGAATGAGGCCGAATGGCAGTAAGGAGCACGTGCGATGTTTTGCTTGTAACATTTTCTACGGCTGCATTCAAACCAGGGGCGGATTCAGGCACTCAGTTTAGGGGGAGGGGGGGGGGGTCGCTTCAAGTAAAACAGGAGAGGGGGGAAGTCCTGACTCTTGTTTTCAGTAGTTGCTATAATCACAAGAACCCCATCACAGCATAAATATCGTTAATGTGTGCTCACAGTGGTCCCACTCATTTGTCCTAATCGGTGATAGGAGGGGAACGGCAAACACTGAAGGGAGGGAGAGGGTGTGCTGACACAGGCTTTATGTTTGGGGGGGGGGGGGGATATATCCCGCCCCCCTCCCCCTCTGGATCCGCCACTGATTCGAACTTGCGGTATGATTCTGTAGGCAGCAGTCAATCGGCAAAAAGAAAAAAAAAGAACGGATATATACCGACCCGATAAGGATGAAATGTTGGAAGAGGGGGGCGGGATATATCAAAGGAAATATCCAGGCACTACTACACCATGTGATAAATGGGGGGAAATGCCAGCTAAGACGTACTAATTCATGGCAACGGCTGTTGCTGCTGATAATGATGATGGCGTATAATGGGCTGTGGAGGGGAGGGAGGACTAGGGCACCCGCGTAAGTATTTCAGTGATTCACGATTGAATTGATAAGCAACTACAAGAGAGCTTAAGGTATGAGGCCAACTGTCGGAAAAAAAATTTTTAAAAAGCGATAATCACTAAAGATTATTAGCCTACAATATAAAACACATATTTTTAGGCACATGTGAGCATTTTAAAGCAAGTACTATTTTTCGTTAATTTTTTCATAATTAAAAATATCATTAAAAAGTGGGCCTTACGCGAACACTCCTAACTAGAATTCCGTTCAACAAAACAGATTTATTCTTTGCAGGGACATGAAAAAGGTTTTGGCCTGTGCAATGAACCAAAACAAATGAGATCTGATGAATATTAAAAACATAGTGATAAAATAACCCAAAAAGTATGCACTTACACTAGGGGCCCCTTCGTATAACAGGCAGTCATATTAAACGCCTACTAAGTTGATAAGAAAGTGTGCCAAGTTTTAATCAAAAATGTTTATTAGCAAAAAAGTTATGACTGTTCGCGTGCGGAAAAATACCAGAAATATAAGTTCTGAGAAAATCAACAAAAAAAGGTTTGAAACAGGTGCAGCGCTTACACAATGGGATCAAGAGCGCTGAACTTCTCAATATTCATAGCCAGTTCCGTCGTCGACCTTACTATTGTGAGCCTTTGCTCGAGTGGCAACTCGTAATTTTTTTTTTCTAGCTTGCAATGCAGCATCAGTGCCATGATGGTACGCTTTCGCGCTCCGGTGCTGATCATTTGTGAGGCGAGCTTTTGCAGTGTAGAGGCCTGAATCGATCCGAATTTGCTCAAAACATAAAATGTGCTCTTGTTTCCACTATTGAAATGACATACAACGTCAAACAAAGCAAATTTGATGGTTTACAGGCTCACGTACGTGTCCTTGAGTGTGATCAATACATGTACCACGTTACGCGTACCCGTGGTGAGAACTTTATGACTTTTATGAACCAAAATGATGTATTGACAAAGCTTTTAGAGCATTATTACATGTTCGCACTTGATATGATTGCTAAATAACCAACAAAATACTACATATCTAGTTAATCTTGTGATTGACACAAAAACGGCACTTTCAGTTTCGGTTTCGTAGGTGATGGGTGGTCTCACATTTTTGCATGTATCTTTTGAAACAGTCGGCGTTGACAGAAACTTTTTTACAGCAAAATGACGGGCAATAAATTGTGCGTTTAACATGATCAAAAATAAAAAACTGACATTTTGAAAAAAAAGTCTCTTTTTTTTACTTGGCCTCATACCTTAAGATTACAAGCGCAGCGCCTTCATTCCTCGTGCGTCACGTAGTATAAACTTACAGATGTGCTGTGCGTACGTACCTGCACATAATTTAGCATCAACCAGTAAAACCTAGCTCTTCATCCACGGGTCTTCCGGATCACGTCCGTCCACGTTAATGTTTCATGAGGGGTGCGTCGCAGCCCAGTTGATATTGCCGCACGTGCTCATTCCATGTTTGTAAACAGGGGTAGGCGCCGTCGACATACTGAGGCGCTTCAAGCGACGTCGCGGCGCGTAGGCTCCGCCCAATCCAAAGCTCGCCACCACCCTCTATTATCACGCTTCGCCGTAGTGGTGCCAAGCCTGAAGTAACTGCGGAGCAGGGCGGCCTGCCTTGTTTCTCTTCATTTGCCTCTTTCTTTCCCTCTCACTCTGTCTTTTCTATCTATTTCTCTTTTTTTTATCTCTCTTCCTATCTTTGTCTCCTTCTTTCCTTTCTTTCTCTGTCTCTACATATTTCTCGCTTCCTCTTTCTTTCTATCTGTCTTTGATTCTCTCATTCTCTCATTTCATTCTCCCTTCTCTCATTTTTGTGTACGTTTCATTCTATATCTTTCTCTGTCTATTCCCTTCTCTGTCTTTCTATCTTTTTCTGTCTTTCTTCCCTTTCTCTCTCCTCATTCTCTCGCCCATCAGAGTCCATCATATCGGCGCGCGTCTCCTTGGAAGCGAAGCAGATGTAGAATAGCACTAAGAGAGCGCGTGCCGGTTGATGATGATGACAGTTCTCTGTCCGCTCTGGCCGGACTAACGGTCGCTGTTAAAACTGCCACACGTGTTACCTCCGCCGCCAGGCTGTGTTACGCGCCCCTCGAAATGCGGGACTCGGCGCATGCGCAGGTGAGCCAGCTGGTGCAGCAGTGGCGCCAGGCGTACAGCCAGCTTCGCTTCGAGCACCAGCGGCAGCGAGACGAGATCGTGCACCTGGGCATGCACGAGCGACTCTCGGAGGACAACGAGAAGCTGCTGAGGCGCGAGAACGCCTCCCTGAAGCAGGCGCTCGCCGAGCACGCCGACGCGGCCGCCAAGCTCAAGAGGCTGCGCGCCGAGAACGAGACGCTGCGCGAGGACCTGGACGACGCCCGGGCCTCGGTGTGCGCCGGACAGCTCGAGCATGAGGCGAGGCAGGCCGAGCTGCGGAGACAGCTGGACGCCGAGATCCGCGACCGCCGCGAGGCCCAACGCAGGCTGGACGCCGAGCTCGCCGCGTGCGCCAAGCTGCGCGACGAGCTCGAGGCCAGGGTAGACGAGAACGCGCTGCTCGCCGCCGAGCTCAAGGAGTGCCGCGAACTCCTCAAGGTCAGTGGATTGGGGGCAAGGGTGACGAGGGTTCCCGAGGCATCGCGCAGGTGTCAATTGCTTCAAGGTCACCTTCTTTCCACACACTACACTCTTATAAATGATCGAGTAAAAAGGGCGTCTTTTTGTCCCACAACAATAATCGTCATCTATCTTAAGCTCCTTTCCTTGCATTATTGCTGCGCGCCCGGCAGTTTCAGGTCACGAACGACATGCGCGTTATCGGTGTGACATAGCATTCTTGATAGGAATGTGCCCAGAGCCGGGTTTTCAAGAGAGGAAACGTGAGCAAGCCAGATGACGATTATTGTTGTGTAACAGAAATACTCCCAAAATACTCGACTTTTTCTTAGAGTGTAGAGTGAGAGTTGTTTACACCTTTAAGGGGGTATCACCGTGTCTTTAACTGGCACCCTTACATATTCGGAAAAAAAAAATTGTTTTCGCGGATCAGAACACCCACATCATGGGGTGTTGCCGATGGCCTAAACACCCTTATAACTGAAAAACCGTGAAAAATAAAGTCTACCAGTCAGGGAACAAGCAATAGACCTCTACCGGGGTACGTCACAGCGTGACGTCACCGGCGCACGTGCAAGGCGGTGGTTGGCAAAACACCCCCGCTGATGGCTTAGTGTGGTGCAGTCGCGCGGTGTTTGGGGCACGCTTTTCTTTTTTGTTTTAAGCTTAAACTTCATCTTATTGTGGCAAGGTTAGCTGTGGTATGTGTCAGAGAACATCTAGATGTCTGGTAAACTGCATGACGGAAAACTTGCCACGCTGGCTGGCTGTTTATCATCAAGGAGTGAACACACGTGGCGGCCTGTGCGAGGAACAGCGGCATCGTCTTCGAAAATGTGCAGCGTTTATTGCGGCGTGTAGTGTGCGTTGAAAGGCATCGACAATATTGGTTCACCTTTACGGACGGTGAAACTGAGAATATTGTGTGTGGTGTGTGTTGTGTGAATATAACGATGCATTTTGTTTGTGAAAGCATTGGCACTCGTGGGCCGGTCTCAGTAACCGGTTGTCGACGGAACATCACGATTCGACATTTTAGTCAAGGTAAAAATGCATTTCACGCGATCATCTGCGAGTGCGTACATTCTGCACGCAGCGTTTGCGCTGCGTGCAGAAAAAAAAAGTGCATGATCTCCGGACTGAAAGGTACGACTACGCATGAGCTATTAGCATGTTTTAGCACTGCCGAAGCTGCATATAAGCTTCGCCATGGCGAATACGCAAACCCAGTAAAGGTATAACTCGTATTATTGGATACCTCATACGTCTTGATGAGAACAGTGGAGATTCTGGTTTCTCATATACTTGGTACCTTTACGACTGGATCTTTATGAAGTGACAATGCGCATTACAAGTTTGTGTACCGGGTCTAAAGGAGTAAGTATGCAAACACGCTGTAGGCATCAGATGCAACGAGGTAACTGCGCAAGGGATTATATGCAAGGGATTATGTATATAATTAAGTTATCAGGTTTAAAATCGCATAAATTTTAGTGGGTTATGAGGAACGGCGTAGGGGAGAGCTTCGCTTTAATTTTCACGAGGATTTTTTAACCTCAGCCTAACGCACGGCAAAAAGTGTTTGCATCTTTTTTTTTTTCATTTATTTTGCATTCATCTCCTATCAGAATTTTGTGCAGTGAGAATCTCATCCGTGACCTCGCGGACAGCAGCTCAAAACCATGCTGCCGTCAATGTTGCACCTCGTTTCAAAATGAAGTGAACACGTCGCGACGTTAATTGAGTACGTACACATCCATGCCATGCAAATATTTTACAAAGCGCCAGTCACCGTGAACATGCAGAAGCTTCGCTTTCGAAGAGGATAAGATTTTTTTATGGCTCCCATCTACGACGAGCAAATCACCACAAGCTGTGACTTTAGAAAATACCAATTTGCAGAAACTTCAGTCGAAGGAATGCAGACACACGCCGCGCTGCTATGCAGAAAGATCCCGCCGGCGGGTCTTTCTTGCCAACCAGCACCTGCTCTATGGTGGCTACCTGCTCCGAGGGAGAAGATTGGGGGCGGGGTGCCCGCAGTGACGTCACACTGTTTGCAAACAGGGAGAGGTCTATTGCAGATGACATCGGCATAGAAGGTCCACATACGCGCCGAGCAATATACGCAACATCGCATATTGTAGAATACTCCTTGGACGGAGCACTCGTGCTACTCTGCCTTAAATCGACCATCTGTTACATATAGCCAGGGCCAGTAGCCAGGGGGGGGGCTGCCCTAGCCCCCCCCCCCCCCAAAAAAAAAAAAAAAAAAAAAAAAAAAAAAAAAAAAAAAAAAACATTCGGATGGTGGCGGGTGTTTTACCGAGAATTAATAATGAAAATAGGTGTTTTTAAAGCCTTTCAACATGTGCCCCCCCCCCCCCCCGAAAAACATTTCTGGCTACGGGCCTGCATGTATATAGCCGCAGTACCCATAAGCGTGCGCAGGGTTCCCCTTCAGGGGGGTGAAGATTCGTCGCAGCGTACAAGGAGGATGGCTGACTTTGCGCCCCCCCTTCTCGCCCCCCTTACCCCCCTGTGCGCACGCCTATGGTAGTAACCTAAGCCGATGTTCAGTGCCGGTGGGGATATTCCTGTTCCGTATAAATGAACATTAAACATTAACAGAATAGGCGTAAATTGACGTTGAGCTCGTAGACAGCCAAAAAAGTAACAGATCATTTAATGTAAACTACCCTAATATTCAACACTTTAATCAGCGAGTCTCAGTTATCATCTTCCCCGCGGCTGTTGTCAGTGTCGTAGCCAGGGGGTGGCACACTCGATTTTTGCCTTAGCGTGTACTGTTCACTAATACTCGATTTTTGCCTTAGCGTGTACTGTTCAAGTTCTCCGAAGAAGCCCATAATGCCGACCTCTTTACTCCATTGTGGTACTTGTACCCTTTTCGATTCCTTCTTTTTTCGTCCGCAGACAAAGGAACAGGAGTACCGCTGCCAGGTCATCGCCACCAAGCTGGAACGCGACGAGCAGGTCGCGAGACTCGAGGGACGACTGCAGCGCCTCCAGACCTCGGGACACGACGCCTGTCGGCAGCAGCTGGCCACGTTGCAGCAGGAACTGGAGCGGGCGCGGAGCGAGCTCGCCCTCGCCAGTCACCGAGACGACGCGCCTCCTGCAACGCAACAGCCCGGCGCCTCGCCTTCGCCGACGTCGCAGAGGGACCGTCAGGGCCTCCGCCGCGGAGTCCTCCCAGGGTCCAGCGGCGCAAGAACGTCCCGGAACTAGCGCGACGCGGAGGTCGTGGCCAGAGGCCTTCGGCGCTCTGTGGTGCGAGGAGACCGATAAGGACGTCGCCTCTGTACAAGGCAAGGGGAAGGGCGTCGCGGGTCGCAGCAGTGGCGCGAGCCAGCGGACCTGTGAGACTTCCAGAAAAGCCATAACAGGAAGACGCGACGTTGACGTCTCCGGCGTCCCAGCGCGTTCGCGTTCGGGTCCCGGAAACGATTCGAGTCTAGGAAATGGAGACGCTAGAAGACCCGTGAGCGACGGTACCGTGGACTCCACCCACAGGGCTCAGTGTTCGCGAGACCCGATTGGCCAAGGCGCGTGAATCTCCCGCCGCTGCTACGGAGCCCGCGACCTTAGGAAGACCGAACGTGCCCAGGGCACCGCTGAAGGTCAGTGACATCATCAAGAAGTCGGCTGGTCGGCGTAGTAAGAAGGCGCTGGCGACCCCTGCGTTCAAAGACGACCCTCCTCCAGCTGCTACTCGCGGTCCTACCGTAGCAGCAACCGACGACGTCCACGCGGGCGACGTCGTCGTCAGCGATTCGGACCCGGGTGAAGAGGACGGCGACCAAGGGCCCGACGACGGCGAGCTCCAAGGGCGTCATGGTTGCGGCGACCCCGCCGGACTTCGCCCGAGCAGCAACAGCAGAAGAAACGGAGGCTGTGCCTCGAGGTCGACGACATGCTCTTCGTCGACGCCTAGCCAGTCGACTGCATTGGACCCGAACCAAAGTTCAGTATCTGTCGTCAGTTCATTATCATTATTACTTTATCGTTTGTGTTAGATGCGCCTGGCAGGACTGGCGAGGACCTTTTCGAAAGACGGGATGCTATCACCTCGAAATGAGAACTCGCATCTGATGTCGTTCAGATTATGGCGTAAGAAAACGCGTTATTTATTTATTTATTTATTTATTTATTTATTTTTGTACAAGTACGTGCACGCTGTAGCCTGCGTGAGTTATACGGAAGAACCGTCTGAATTTATTTGTACAAGTAAAATGTACTTACATTAATGCAATTAAACGACGCAGCCTGAAGTTATATAGACTAGGGGTCTCAAACACGTGGCCCGCGGGTGGCATGCGGCCCGCGGCTGCACACGCAATTAAGTTTTTTTACTTTGCCAAATAGTACTCGCATTATGTATACTCGCCTATTGCGGTTGACAACGCTTTATTCGGCTAAGCTGCAGAGACGGGACTGGTCTCAAACATTTTTTTAGATGCGAAGCAGCTTATGGTCGGGGCTTGTCCCTCCGTTGTCCGTCGTGACACGCTAGTACTCGATGCAAGGTACCCACTATATACGCCCACCGTAACCTTACATGATGTAGGGAAGCACCCACTATGCCAACCAGAAATCCGCACTAGGCCTGTTATACTCAAGAGGAAACGTTCCCCTGAACTTGAAGTCATATATGACGAGTAACGGCAACTACTACAATAGAAACGCAACCATGACCCTCTACGGTGATGAATAAAAAGCACCTCTTTACAGAACTTTAAGTCGACCCATGGCTACTTCACATACTACTCAGTGTTCCCTTTACGGGGAGATGTGTGCGATTTTTAGGGGCGAAGCTCCTTATCCCGTGGGTCGTGCGTCCCATGTTTGTAGTAGTAGTAGCCACCTGCTGATGTCGATGACGATCGCGATGCCATACAACACGTCAGCGTGTTGTATGCCAGCGTGCCATACAACACGCCAGCGTACCATACAACACATCAGCGTCATAACGATGACGCTGATGACGATGACGATCACGATGCCACCACATGGAATGTACCCACTATGCGTCATAACAATGACGCTGATGACGATGACGATCGCGATGCCATACAACACATGGCATCGCGATATGGTCTCACATGCATATCGTTTGACCACATGCAACCAACCACCATCACGTCTTTGATGATGTACCTCCGGAGCTTCGCCCATTCATCATCATTCACTCCGCGGATATGCTGTGATTTTTTTTTTTCGTGTAGCACTTCATGCGGCCACTAAAGAGCTGAAACATCACCGTGGAACGAAAACTCTATATTTCAGAATCAGCGTCCAGATGTTTATTCATTGTGGAAATCGGTGTCGATATGCTTTCCGAAACCTGACGTCAAATCCCCTTCAGAAGTGACGCTTGTCTGTGTTATATGGGAAATGAGTTCTTACAAATGGCAAAAACGTTGGGTGAGATTTTGTTTAAACACTCTCCGCCTCCCTCCCCCCTCCCCCCACCGCTCTTACCATCATCTATGTCCCTGCCCATGCGGGACCAAAGGCCCTGACCACACGCTCGCGTTGCAGCGCGTCAGCGTGTGGCTTTCTGACGCGGCGCCGCCCCCTCTCCCTATGGGGAGACAGGGCGCGCAGGTTCGCGTAGCCGCGCGCCCTCTCTCTCCATAGGGAGAGAGGGCGTGACTTTGGCAGTACATCGTGACTTGCATGGCAAGTCACGATGTACTGACAAATGAGTCAGTAGTATCTTCTTCAAGTAATTAAACAATTAAATAAGTATGGGGCAAAAGCATCAAGTCAGTTCCATTGGAAACGCGTTGTCACTCGAAGACACGGCCTCGGAGATTGGGCGACGCGCGAATGCAACGTTTATAGACACTTTTTTCTACAAACGCTGCGCAAACACCCGCGCGCACCACGCGATCTCGAAGGCCACGAATGCTATCAACACCATTAGCTCACACAATATATTGTTGACGCATTAATTGACACGGATTTGCCCGTGAGACTGAACTAACTAACAAAAAAAGAAGCAATTTGACTTTGTTTTAGGGGCGAAGCTCCTTAGGGTGTGGGTCTGTCCCTCCTCTGTAGTAGTAGTAGTAGTTGTAGTAGGTAGGTAGGTAGCCACGTATAGTGGAATGTACCCACTCCACGTGATAAAGATGACGATGACGCAGTATAGTGGAATGTACCCACTACACGTGATAACGATGAAGTATAAGCGCGTTCCAGTATAGTGGAATGTACCCACTACACGTGATAACGATGACGATGACGCTGATGACCATGAAGTATAAGCGTGTTCCTCTGTAGTAGTAGTAGTAGTAGTAGTAGTTGTAGTAGGTAGGTAGCCACGTATAGTGGAATGTACCCACTACACGTGATAAAGATGACGATGACGCAGTATAGTGGAATGTACCCACTACACGTGATAACGATGACGATGACGCTGATGACCATGAAGTATAAGCGCGTTCCAGACCACACATTCTCTTTCTGCCATGGATGAAAACGATCGAGCTTCGCCCACTCATCATCATTCACTTCGTGGATATGGCGTGATTTTTTTCCACTTATACAACTCTCACATTTTTTCACTCTCTTTAATGTTAACTCTCTTCTGGAGAGTCGTGGCACGCAGTACTCTCCGAAACAGAGTGAGCGTGTCTCTTTATAAAAAGTTATATGCGACATATATGCGTTATATGCGTTGTCGTCATTGTCGTTCTCACTTTACTAGTGTCCTTAGACGTACCACATCACAACGAGACAAAAAAGGAGTAAAATGACTTTTTTTTTTTAGAGTGTGTGATGTCCGAATGTAGAAAGAAACATCAGTTCCATTTCCAAATATTTTTATATGGGGGGAGGGGGGGGGGGCAATTTGCTGGAAGCTAAATATTATGTTGCGACTGGCTAATTGGGTACTCACTGAAATCTGCGGCGCAGCTTACGTAAGCAATTCATGACGCAATTCATAAAACGACGCAAACGCGCCGTCTGCAGCCACAGCATCGTTGTGAAACAGCTGCGTCGCCTTCAAAAAAAAAAAAAAAAAAAAGAGCGTGAACTACGCATATGGCAACGGTATTGAGTTAACAGTTTAGATCATTGTACCTTCGCATAAAAGAAACAAAAAAAAAATGAGAACGTCGAAAAGTTATGATTTTTAAGTATTTAGAAAAAAGACGAAAGTCTAGAGGTGTCATGTCGCTATTCGCCCCGAGATCGAGCGGAGTCGCTGCCTAGTGGCCACTGGCTGAAGCGCGCCTAGTGTGGCACGGCCGGACTGGAGGAGCGAGTGCGCGCGCGTCGCTCCTCCAGTCCGGCCATGAGTGTGGATTGCTCCTCGTGTCGTCTGCTAGCCACATAAGGCTGGCATGTGCGCGTGCCCCGTGCTCATCCTCAAAGGGCGGTTTGTCCCGCCCTGTTAGCGCAAGTTTAACTGCTTGTGCGTTTGCCTCGCACGATCTACAGACACATTTGGCCTTGCTCGGCTGTATATGCACTGCAATAAGATCAGTTTGTGCACTTGACGAGAGTGCTGTGTATCCTCCGTTCGCCAGGATCATTTCGGTGTAGGTGCCGCTTTTTAGTTGAAGCAGATCGTAAAGTGCACTTGGCGTCGTCCCAAACATGAGGAGTATTAAATATTGCATGAAAGCAGCGTTTTAGCGACTCTGTGGTAAGCGAAGTTTTGCATTGTTGTTAGGCGTCTAACTGCGGCGCTGTTGCTTATCGGTTATTCTACGAGCTTTAATTGTGCTTGAGATAACCTTTTATTGTACGGTCCTGGTCCCACCACAGCGAAATATTTCTGTCTAGTAAATTCTGACACTTCGGATCTTAAATTGTCCCTTAAAAACAATAGAAAATGGAATGACACGGAGGTGATTAAACTTGAGTCGCCGAGCGCAGTTTTAACATTGGGTGAAATTTATAAGACACACCGGTGTGCTTAGATCTGGGTTCGCTTTAAAGAATCCAGATGGTCAAAATTAATCCAGACGGCGTGCCTCACACTTATGTCGTTTAATATCACGCAAAACGTCATCCATTTTTCTTTTTTTTTTTACAATGTATTGAGCGCTCTTGTGGCGTTGTCATAGACTGACGGAAGGATCGGACATTATTCGCTTGAAAAAAAAAAGAAAAAGAAAGCTTTTGTCCCATCAAATAACCGAACCTTTGTTGCATCACTGTCATGTAGATAATCAATCGAAGAAAGCTGCGTGCTGAACTGTTACCTTTTTATACTGTTATTGGAGTAAGAACAAACGCGCTAAAGTGCTGCCAGCCAAGTAAATTTCCTGAATAAGCTTATCAACTGTCCTACGTCCATTTCATGGAGAATTGAATAATAAAAAATGGGGATGCGCATTCGCGGTTATTTCAGCTCATCGCCCAAGAATATGGGATTTCTTTCTTTCTCATTTTTTAGTATCCAAGACCAGCATGTATGAAGCAAAGAATGAATTAAGTCGCACTACAGCAGTGCGAAGGAGGCCGGACACAAGCTCAACACTTACAAATAAAAATACAAGAAACATGACATAGTGCGAAAACGCAGACACTCTCGCCAAGCGCGAACTTCCCTTTCAATGGCAGATTGCGTTTCTCTCACAAGTAATAACGTTCGGCGAGCTTCGTGCATCCATTCGGCAATGGATGACATATATATTACGAGTAGGCTGCAGTCAGCGCATTTTATTTGCCGACAATCGGCTCACACCGCTCACAAAAAAGCGCCGCTGCGTACATTTGTATGCGCGCCGCCAGCCGCCTATCCACACTAGCGCGGTGACGGTGCTGCCGCCTGTAGCCCGATCTCGGGACGAATAATCTTACTGAGATTTTACATCTGTCATTAGAATAGAGAAGTGAACGAAGGGTTCGGAGCATGATGAACCCGAACCTTTCATTCGGGGTTAAAATAACCGCCGCAGCCGGGATCGAACCCGCGACCTTCGGTCGCGGGTTCGATCCCGGCCGCGGCGGTCGCATTTCGATGGAGCCCCCCGCCTCTCCTCTCCTTAAAAAAAAGAAAAAAAGGGAAGTGGTGGCTATAAACTTCTTACATGAGCATTTGTGTTTCGAAAACATCCGCGGCCTGTCGCTCCACCTTGACTTGTTTTCACGTCTCGACGCTTCTATAACGACGCCCAATCGAATAAAAACTACCAACGAAAGAAATAAAATCGAGCGCCACCAAAAATTCCTCGGTCGCGCCTTCACGTCCGAGCCATCAAACGCTGCGCATCCCACCATCTCACTCACTCTTACCGCGCGTGCCTTCAACGTCATTACATAAAGGGGGGCCCCACCCTCCAGATTTTCGCCAGGGCCAAACATCGCTGGCATTGTGCCACCGCCCTTTCACAACGCCCCACCAAGAAAGACCCCAGCACCACTTTCACTCCGTGATCACTTTCTTTTCTTTCTCTTTCTTTCTTTCTTTCTTTCTTTCTTTCTTTCTTTCTTTCTTTCTTTCTTTCTTTCTTTCTTTCTTTCTTTCTTTCTTTCTTTCACCAGAGTCCTTTGATACTGCTTCCTATCCAGGCTCTCTCCTTCCCTTCCCCTTGGCACAGTCGACAACGCCGCGCGCATTTCTGGAGTTCCTCTTCGATGACGTGTGCGATGCGTCGTGGCGGACGACGCCCAGGGAGAGAAGTCGTCTCTCCAGGCGGCGTGCGCGCATCGCGACGCGAATGGGCTTTGCTGCTCGCGCCGAGTACCATCCGCGCCGCCCGAACGAAACTACGCAACCCCGGACCGTCAGCATCGCACCGCCCTGCGACCTTGCGACGCCGCGGAGTGACCTAGAAATACTTTCGCGAACGACTGGCGGCGAAGAAAGCGGAGCGTCCGGGGATGTGTTTTCATTCGAGCAGCTAGCGCGCGAAGGCCGAGGTCAGGACTGGAGAGTCGCGGCCGATGCCAGACCTCGATCGGCCTCGCGAACCGCGCCCGCCAACCGAAGTCTTGGCTGAAGCGCCCGCGGCGCCAGATGCTCTACCGCCATAGGCGTGCGCAGGGATTACCTTCAGGAGGGGGGGCGAAGGTTCGTCGCCCCCCCCCCCCCCCACTGCCTGTTATGTCAATGCATGGGGCTGAATTTGCACCCCCCCCCCCCCCCGAGTCGCAGCGCATCCCCTCCCTATTATGTCAATGTACGGGACTGAATTTGCCCCCCCCCCCCTTTTAGGTGACTAGGGGGGGCGGCCGCCTTGCCCCCCCTCGTGCGCACGCCTATGTCTACCGCGACGTGCCCACCAGGGGGGACATATAAAGCTGGCTATCTTGTAAAGGGCCCCTAAGGCACTCCGATGTCCGCCGCGGTGGTGTAGCGGTTGCGGTGCTCGGCTGCAGACCCGAAGGTCGCGGGTTCGATCCCGGCAGTGGGCGGTCGCATTTCTATGGAGGCGAAGTGGTAGAGGCCCGTGTACTGTGCGATGTCAGTGCGCGTTAAAGAATACCAGATGGTCGAAATTTCTGGAGCCCACCGTTACGGCTTCCCTCACAAACATATCGTGGTTTTGGGATGTTAAATCCCAGATACTGTTATTCTAAACCACTCCGAGTTCAAAGGCGAGAGAGTGGTTTCACCACCGTTCCCCACAGGCGCTATCTCCTCCTCGCCACTTATTTCCTCATAAAGAACCTGTACAATGTCAGCTCTAAGCGTCGAGCTTATCAATAGTTCGCGCTTGTCGGTTACATGCTATCCCCGTTTGCGTAGTCGGAAATTGACAAGACGAAATGAAACAGTTGGTCGCGCGTGATAGTCATGCAAGACAATGAAGAACAGGTCGGCGACTGCATGGCAAATAAGGGTATAGGAGACAATTCATAGCTGACATTTCTCACGTGTGGACCATACTGTATACGTTACTACCCTTTATGTATGTTCGTGCGTTTGTTTGTATGTGCATAAGCGTGCGCAGGGTTCCCCTTCAGGGGGGGGGGGCGAAGGTTCGTCGCAGTGCCCCCCCCCCCCCCGTGCGCACGCCTATGTGTATGTGTGCATGTATGTATGTGTGCATGCATGTATACGCAGCTGAGGATCGATTGGCTTCGTACTTGACGGTTTTCTCTGAAACGCCATGGAGTTGGTAAAAGGAGGGGAACTTCCTCATTTCTTTTGATACTGTACCCAATGTAGAGCGAATAGACAAGGTCGCGGTAAAGGAAGCATTCGCAAAGTCTGCCTCATTATCATTCTCCGAGAGGCGAATAATTGCTTCGTCTCAGTCACGCGGGCCTTCCAGACATCTCGTTTGTATCGCCGGTCACGCATGTAATGAACAAAAGGCTGCAGGAAACAGAGCCAAGCCAGTTTCTCGAGTCGGGGAGCGTGTCTCGTGCAAGCGTCGTTGACTCACCTTGCCTGTCGTCGTCGTGTTTTCGCTATAGGCGACAACAAAGCGAAGTCAGATAGGGTGGGGATAAAACGAAAGGAGCGCCGGTTGAAGTGTACAATACCGTAACACAGGGGTCTCTAACTCATCTCAGCCAGTGGGCCGCAGTCACGCAATTTAGGCCCGCAAGGGCCGGGACAGGCAGGAAAGTAAAAGCGGGGGGTAGTTTGTACAAATTTTCTGTAAACGTTATCAAAAAAACTTCCCCATATCTCATATACGGGTCCTTTTTGAAGGAGATTTGGCGCCAGCATTCCAGCATGTCGATACCGATCGCCAATATGGCTACAATCTGGACGCCGATTCTGAAATAGAGTTTTTGTTTCCCTGCTATGCTTCAACACATGGTGACCACATGAGGTGCCCCACGAAAACAACGCTTCAGACCAGCCAGGCCTGGATAGCTCGCGAAAATACTTAAAGGGGCCCTGCAACACTTTTTCAAGTACCCATGGAATGGATTCACTAAAGGAGCTTATTGCCTCAGGAATTCACTGCCGCAAAAATTTTTGAAATCCGTCCAGTACGAGTGGAGTTACAAATATTTCTCGCACGCTGCAATTGCATTCTCTCTTTTCTCGTCCCGTCGAAAGCGCTGGAAGCTAAGCAGGGAGGGACGGCACGGGGAAAGAAAATACGTCACGCGCTTCGTGATCTTGAGTGCTTTTTCTCTTTTTTTTTTTCTTCGAATACGCCAATTTTCATTGCGATCGCGCGCGCACGCGTGGACAAGTCGCGGCCTCCCGCGGCGGCCTCTGTAACTACCGAGCGCCATGCTCAAATCAGCCAATGGCTGATGCGAGTGATACTCTCGTCGGTGACGACACTGACGAGTGATTTTTGAGAGAAGAGAAAGCAAGTTCTGGCTGACTTTGAGAATTTATTATGAATTCCACGCCGCGTGCTGCGCCATAATATTTGGCTCGCGTGTTCTCGAGAGCCTGGACTACCGATAGGCAGCGTTTTCTGAGCATGCTCAAAAAGTGTTGCAGGGCCCCTTTAAGAAATTGTTAAAAATGTGGGACGAAGACAGTCATGTGCTGACCGCGGGCCGCCAACGAGAGGTTCGCAGGCCGCATGCCGCCCTCGGGCCGCGTGTTTGAGACCCCTGCCGTAACAGAACATTTGCTTGCATGCGGCGAAAGAGCCATACAAAGGCTACGTGTCGTACACAGATAATCTGTACAGAGTACCTGCCGCGGCTTACTGTTGCCCATAGGCGTGCGCAGGATTCCCCTTCAGGGGGGGGGCAGGGGGGGCGAAGGTTCATCGCAGCGCCCCCCCTCCCTATTAAGTCAATGTATGGGGCAGAATTTGCGCCCCCCTCTCGCAGGTGACTAGGGGGGGGGGGGGCAACCGCCCCCCTCTGCCCCCCTCGTGCGCACGCCTATGCTGTTGCCGATGCAGATGGTCCCACAATCTTGGTCGGCAAAGGGCCATCAAGCCTCGAGGGGGACCGTTTTCTTCGTGTGTTTGTGTTATTGTTATACACAACAACATGAAGCCAAGCAAGCACTCTTAAATGTACTAGAGTATGCGTTACTTTTTTTAAAGGAGCACTGACACAAAGTTTTGTAGGTGAGATAATGAATGAGATAGATTTATATGGAGACACAAACAACATCTACGAAATATCAAGGGCAAATATAGCCTAGAACATATTTAAAATCAATTTTAAAGTGCGTGCCGCGTGACTGAGCGAGACGCGAAGCACCTCGCGATGATGACATCATCGCGGCGTCAGCGTAAACAAACCTACGTCACAAGTCTGTGTTAGGTGGTTAGCGCGGCTCCCGTTCGCGCGTGCCGCCCACGTCACAGTAAGTTTTGCGTGGTCACGTGGCCAGCTGCGTTTATCTTGCCACCGGAATTGCTCCTGCCTAGCTCGGTGCTCTCTGAAACCGAAACTGAGACTGGGCGCTCTAAAAACGTCTCTAACTAAATAACTGTCGCGAACTCGCGCAAACGAGGTTTCTAGCCGTGATAAGTGGGTCATAAGCTACCTATTGCAAGAAAAAAAGAAGGAAAAAAAAGAAAGCAAGGTGCAAAATTTTTGTGTCAGCGCTCCTTTAGTGCGGATGACTTTAGTGGCCCAGGCTGTCGTATGCTGCCGTATGCTGTCGCCGCTTGGAGTAACGCAGACAAAAGCACGTACAAAAAAGAAGGAAGCAAGCTCGAGATAGAAAGAGAGAGAAAGGGATAAATAGGAAGAAAAAAAGAGCAAGAAAGAGAAAGAAAGAGATAAAGAGAGAGGAAGAAATAAATAGAAATAAAGAGAGAAAAAAAGTAAGAAAAAAAAAACAAAAAAAAGAGAAAAAGGAAGAGAGGAGGAAAGAAAGAGAAATCCGAAGAGGAACAAAGAAGTCTGGCCAGCTCCGCACTTCCTTCAGGCTTGGCACCACTAGTGCGAAGCTAATTTTTTTTTTTTTGGTGGCTCCGGACTTACCACGTCTCTCTTTGAAGATAATTCCAAATATTGTTCACGCGACTCTTTAAAGAGAGTCATACGTGGGAAGTCTGGACTCACTAAAGAAAGCCATAGGACGGTTGTTTCTTCTTCGAGTGGAGCACTAGGGACGTTATAGGTAGCACTTAATTGACTTGTAATAGTTATAAGGTAAAAATAAAATGAGTCGGAGAGGATGAAGAAACAACCCTCCGACGGTACGGACCAAAGGCACAAGCAACGCTCATATGCATTTCGAAATGATTACGTTCAACTTATTCATTATATATTCACCTCACTACGCATGCGTGACCGCGAAGCACGGCTTGCCGACTGACTCATCGGTTATTTGATCGGTGACGTAAAATGAGGCCGTCTTTGCACTTCCTTGCTTCCTCGAGATGAAAACGATAGCACATCTTGCATTGCTCGCGACCGATAACACGGATAGCCATTTCAACAGATAATGAAGGCGCAAGCCACTTTAGCTGATGACGGTGGTAACGGATGGACTAACACGTTATCTGTACCGTAAGCACCTATTCCATGTTTGTGAACAGCGGTAGGCGCCGTCGACATACCGGGGCGCTTGTAGCGACGTCGCGGCACGGAGGCGCCGCCCAGCCCAAAGCTCGCCACCGCCCTCTATGATCACGTGACTACTGGCACAGCAGCTACAGTGTACAGCAGCTGCAAAGCTGCCTCCGAGCGCAGCGCGTGGGGGGCCTCCCGCGCCGACGTCGCTACGAGCGCTCCAGTATGTCGACGGAGCCTAGCGCTGTTCACAAAAATGAAATAGGTCTATATCCGTGTACAGTGCGACGGCGTCCCTCATAATCAAATCGTGGTTTTGGGACGTTAAACCTCAGGTATTATTATTGTGTGTGGTAGTCTCACAAAGTTATGGCCCAATGATTCGAATCGTCAAGGGGTCCGCCACGTGCACATCGGCAGAACAACGAACTTGCTGAACTGTGCTGATGCAGCCATTGAACAACAGGCAGGCGAATAGTGACGAAATGTGCGTGTGTGCCTGTATACGTTTCGATCCACTCCCGCTAAATTCCCCCTCATCCGTCCAATTCATATTTCCTAAAAAAAAAAAAAAATCCTTTTCTCCTAATTAAAGGTTTTGATAGGTGTATAAATAAGTGAAAGTTCAACTTCGTACAAAAATCCCTTAATGTCTTTTCCAGAAAAATGGTAAAGTTTGTAATTAGTTATGAAAGATTGGAAATGTTCTCCGCTTGGGCAGGCGATTCGTCGGCGAAGTTCGCGTACGCTTTGAGGGATTTAACAATGGGGCTAGAAGTATAAAATAAACCCGTACGCATGCTGTCCTATCGGGATTAGAAGAAAAAAAAGAAGAAAAAAAACACGCACACAGGTTCTACCAGGATATGATGAGGCGCATACAGATGTGCTTGCCTGGCGCTCTCGCCCATTTCCGCGTATGCGGCGACCACGTCGACATTTGCCGCCGTGGAGAGTACGTCGACGCAGATAATTAAGGAAGAGCCCTAATCCCGTAGCTGTGAGATGACGCTGCCGGAGGGCGCACAGTGATATTCGAGACCGAACATAACAGGAACCAAATAGGTCATACAGAGAGTCGAATCGAATATCGAGTAATACCTCGATATTTTTGGATATTGAACAAGTTTTTTTTAAAGCTTTTCGTTTATGTGTCCGGCGCTCGCAAAAACTATATAGACGGTTTCAAGATTGCAATAATGGCAGCAAGCGTTGTACCCCAAGAAACTTCCGGTCACCTGATTTATCAGCCCCTAACACCGAAACCGAAAGCGTGTTTTCAAGTTGTTTCAGGGTAAGGAAAGTCTTTCTTTAGTGTTTTAGATAAAAGTAAGCTGCATAAAGTTCAAAAGAAATCTGTTATAATCTTTGTGTGGCTCAAAAAAAGCTTTATTCGAAAATATTTTCCTAAATAGGGAAGGAAAGTGTAGAAAATCAGCCGGCTACTCGCTAAGGCTCTTGTTGCCCGCCGGTGCTATTATAGGCACATCGGTGGACGAAATCGGATGCCGTCGAGGGCCCTTGTTTGTAAACAGTGAAGGGTCTATAGGCCGGTACGCGCCACTGAAATCGGATATGTGCCAAGCAGCTCCTAGCATGCATAGCCATCGATGCCTAGAGATAGGCAATCTATAACCAATCAACAGCAAATGGATTATCGATCAATAGCCAAGTAAGTTCTAGAAAATGCAGGGATGTGCTTAGCGTGGCCCAGATACACGGCCAAAGCCTAGTGATAGCCACTCGATGACCAATCAATAGCTAATTTATAATCGACCAATTGCCTATTTAAATTCTAGAAAATGCTTGGGCGACCTTAGCCGGACTTAAATTCATGACCGATACCTTGTACGTGATAACCGATCGATAGCCAATCAACAACTAATCGATAATGTAACAAAAACCAATACATTATAAAAAAGAAACTTGGATAAGCTTAGCCTATCCCCTCCCCCCTCCAAGAAAAATGCATGACCAATACGTTGTGACTGACAACCAATCGATATGCCAATGAATAGCTGATCAATCCATAAACTCTGATCCATTCTAAATTCTAGAAAATGCTTGGCCGTGTACACCTTAGCCGTACATACGATATGACACGAAAGAAAGGGAAGAAAGAGAAAGAGATAGAAAAAAAGAGATATAAAAAGAAAGCAAGTGTATTCACGTATAATATACCTAGTATAGGCAAGGGGTGGGAAAGGGACGTGATGGTGGGGTGGAGGAAGAGGAGTTGAGAGGGTAAAGCATAGCATAGTCTTGCTTAGTATCGTCGTGAAATTTTGGCAGCGCGAGCTAACGGGACGCAGAAAGAGCGGGACACAAAGAAACGCAGACTGAAACTCTGATTTGTTCACAGAAGATATATATGCCAGAAAAAACAGAGTGGGAAAGGAAAATACAAGAGGGAATGGTCAGCCCTAAATCATATGTCACCCAGAAACGATATTTTACAATCTAGAAGTGATATAGATGGCGAACTGACACAACTATCGATGTTCTTTTTGTAGCGAGAGCTACATTGGCCGTATTCTCGCCGTTTCGCTGTGGCCGGTGGCCACACCGCGAGCTGAGCCGTTGCCTAGCGACCGCCGCATTTGGCATGCAGTGCCGCTCGCCGCGCCATCTGGCATGACGTCAGAGGAGGAGCCGATGAAACCGCGTTGCAACAACAGAGGAGGAGCCGGCGTTGCATCGTATATATACAAGGGGCGGCTCGGTGGGATTCGTTGGCAGATATGGAAAGTGAGTCGCAGAGACTGAAAGAAGCCAGGCTTCGTCGTCGCAACGAAACCAAAAGGAGGCAGCGAGCCGAGGAGACGGAGGAAGACCGAGCCGCACGCCTCTAGAAGCGTAACCGTACAGAGAACCAAGCTAAACCATAAGGTTAACCGTACATCTCGCTACGCCCACCCAGGCATAATTAAGTTAAGCCACAGCCAATTCTTTTTATGAAAAAGGCTTCCGCGATCTCCCTAATTTTCGTGTCAGGATTAGCGTACAGAACAGTTAGTTCGTGCTGCCAAAATTTCACAATGAATCTATACCAACTAGCCCAACTTTCAACCCTTCTGCTTGTATAGCATAACAAGTGATGGAAAACGAACGTGAGGGTGAGGAGGAGGGAAAGAAGGAGAGCAATGCCACCAGCTACATCGCTTCCTCAGTCTCCGCCCCTCTAGTGCGCAGCTTCTGCACTTTTCTTTTTTTTTAAGTAATATGCAAAGGGATGTTCATATCTTAAGATTCATAATTGTTTTTTGTGCTACAGCCACGAATGGAGCACCAGGAACAAAACACGCATATTCCTCGCACGCTCAGGAACTCTTCTGAGACAGAGAACGCGTGCTAGAGAGACTACTTACTGGAGAGAGAGAGAGAAAGAAAGCTTTATTTAAAAAAATCAGTCAATCACGTCAGGCACTGCCCGTCGCCCTTAAGCCGTTGGCCGGAATCCCTTGAGACACGGCAGCAGCAAGGGCTTGACTGATGATGTCTTGCTATATATACGTTGGAGTCTGGGCTGCGGAGCCGGGCCTTTCAGGATTCTAGAGTGCGTGAACCATTGTGCTGACTCGGACATGTCCACACCATGTGGACCAAATTTGCTGCCTCATCACAAAATTTGCACTGGGACCGGAAAACTTCTGGGTGCCACTTTGCTGTAAAGTAGGGGTTTTGGAAAAAATTCCCCGTCTGTAGCTTTCGCCACATGCCCTCCTCTTTCTTACTGAAAGACAGACCTTTGCCGTCGCGTATGTAACCGCTGGCATGCATGCTACTCTGTATAGGGTTGAGGATTGGGATTAACATATACCAAAGGAGAGGGAAAAAATAATAGAAAACGAAACAATATAAATAAATATGAAATGTGCAAGTAAACCTGATACAATTAAATACTTACAAATCGAATGTCAAATAAGTTTATAGCTTTTCTACATGAAATAGTGAATCTTCAGAGCTTTCAGATTAGGCCATCTCCTGGCTGTCTAATAACTCTGAAACACGGTCTTGAAGGGCTGGGCATTGGCCCTAATATGCTTCGTAACGTTAAAGGGGTGGTGCCATCAAATTTTGAGGCTATAACAAGCCTGTTGTGGGTTTCCTCTGTATGCAAGGACACTCCACATGAAGGGTCGGACGCAGCAAACGTTTAGAATATATTTTAATTCACTTCCAAAGTGTACCTAAATGCTCCTTCTCCCGATCGATGCCCATCGCCTGCGCATCAAAACTGATGTAGCTGTATGGGAAAGACAACGAAAGTTGTAGTGACGTCGCACCATATCTGCAGTGACGTGAGTGTCCTCGGGACCTCTGTTACCTCCAGAACGCATGTACCGGCAAAGCATCGGTTGCTACATCACTTGCCGAGTTTCGATAGCTTCCTGGCGAAGTGCTGCGCATCTTCGCGCGAGCCTTGTATGGTCACGTGACCAAGCCTACTACACTGCTACGTCACTGCCCAACTTGGTGCCCAGAAACCGAAACCGAAAGTTGTCCGCATAAATAAGGCGATATTAAATTACTTAGCGAGAATACGTGAATCTTGGTGCGTGTATCATGCTTCCTAGAGCTATAAGAAACGCTTGCAGCGAAGAACGCGCTAGCCACAAATTTGGTGGCACCACCCCTTTAACGGATCGTGGCAAATTACGTCCATTTGTCGCTCGAAAAACTGTCTCGTCGCGGTAGGCGGGGCATTCAAGTGATACGCGGTGCACTGGCATAAATCACGGGGGAGTCAGGGGGGGGTCCTGACCCCCCCCTCGTGCTCAGGCTGGGGGGGGGGGGGCACCCTTTGCAAGTGTCCCCCCCTTGAAATTTATCTTTCAAAGATCATATATTTGAATTGCTTGATTGACAGTTACGTATAGAGCCCTTCAACTTTTTTATGTTTGTTTATTTCATGGTGTGTACTTGTGTTTGATACCCCTAGCTGTGTGAGGCTACTGAAATCGTAACTGCAGCTCGACCGGTTTCAGAGAGGACTCACTAGAACAATGCAATTACGTGAGCTTGGGAACCCATGTCAGCTTTTCAGCTTGATTTTAAAGAATGATTTGATTTTTGTATAAGTAAAATGAAACCTAATTTCCACAAACAATATGGCCGCCATGGCAAGATGTCTGTCCCCCCTTGTGATCTTTCTAGATTTACGCCACTGACGCTGGGTATTCACTGTCTCTAAGCTTCCACAGTTATTTAGCAGGGATTAGTGGTAATCGTTGTATGCATGCAGCCGACATAAAGTGTGGCTGCATGCTCGAGCGAAGTAGTGTGCTGCAAGCTCACACGCTTTGTGCTCGAGGGGATGATATTTATCGCGTACTTTTGCACCAATATTGTGTTTCTCTTGAATTGGAATGTACAAATAATTGTGAACTATTCGAAATATATTCGCATATACCACTGTAACAGTTATTCGATTCGAAGACCGAAACGAATGGGACTTTATTCCTTATTCGAAGAAGTTTCGAGTAAATAAAAAAAAAAGAACACCTTAGTAATGAAACAGACGGACTTACAATCAAGCCAAGGAAAGCATTGGGGACATTATTTGCGGTTCCTTAACTGTAGTGTAATGATCCTCACTTGAATTGAAAGAAATTAAAGTGGACGAAAAGCCTCCCTTTCCGTTGTTGGGGACCGAACGCAGAACCTTCGAATGTTCGGAGGTTGTGGGTTCGGACCCACAGTTTGGGTTCGGACCCACATTACAGTTAAGGAACCGCAAATAATGCCCCCCAACGCTTTCCTTGCCTTGATTTTTTGTCCATTTCACCAGTTGTGTATACGTACTACAGGAAAACAAGCCCCTCGGACGATTTCCCTACTTTCGTAAGCACACTTCTAAGATAACCTTCCTTCGTCATTTATTTTCGCTGCGCAGAGGCATAACACAGGGACGTCCACTACTACCTTCTTTGTGAAAGGGCTAAGGAGGAGGGGAGGGAGGCGCACAAACTACATCCTCAATGCAATTAATATCTAAGGTTTATACTTACGCAATGCTCATTCCAGCTGCATGCCACATGTCTAGAAGGAAGTCTCTTGATGATTAAGAAGATTAAGGTGTTCGGACGAACCTGGGCAGAGGGGGAGATGGGGGGGGGGGGGGGGGCATCCATGTATCTTCGTAATTGACGACTCTCCGTCTGCACGTGTGTCGCATTTCCGGCTTAATTGCCGTCTAGAGTTCGCTCGACTGACCAATTGGGCAATGTTAATCGCCTTGCGCATGCGCTGGAAATTCCTGATAAAGCGGCTTGCCTCACACCTACTGCTAAAATAAATCTTATGCCCGTGCTGTCGGTCGGGAGCAACGCAAAACAGCAATCGGCATCATGTCGACGAAATAAGGAAGCGAGGAAGGACTTTGTGTCACCAGCCTACGTGCAAAAAAAATTGGCCGCGTATCTCCGTGCTTCGCTGCAAATGTCGTCGAAAGACGATAGTCTTCTGCCGGCCGTACTACTATGTTTTGCCTTGCCTCAGACAGCGCCTCCTCTATGTTGAATCGGCCGCATCTGGCAGGCATTGATAAAATAGAGGAGGCGCTGCGTGAGATATGGACGCCATCTGGCAGTGGCATGGGGAAACATGAGCTTATGCAGAACCCAGGGCCACTGCCAGGCTTTTTCATGCATAGCGTCGCATTTTCAGCGCAGCCTAAGAAACACTAGGGTCTTTAGAGTTAAGTATATATGTATTTTCTATTAAATGAACACACCGCCTAATAATTGCATATTGATGTTGCGCCTTAGATATGCGTAACATTTGCTTTTTGACCGACAATGTTCACAGGTATGAACGCAGCCACTTGTGCAAGATGGCTGGGCGTTCAGCAGGTGGTTTAACTTTGGCCGGGTGGCTGAACCGAGGGACAGACAGACGGATAGAAAGACAGACAGTGAAGTATTCCAAGAAAGACTATGTTCTTTTAAAAAAAAAGCCGTAGCTTGCACTAAATAAGGCGCAATGCTAAACATACAGCGGAGCATACGGGCACCTATGTAGTCCAGTAGTCCAGGCTTTAGCTCTTTTGTTAAGTTTTGCACATTTTCTCCTTCTTTCTTCCTCTATTTGTTTCTGCTTCTCTCAGTTTTTCCAGTGTCTTTTCTTTTCTGTTTATTTTATTTATTCATCTCCCTCTCTCTTTCTATTTCTCTTTCTTGCTCCTTCCACCTTTCTCCCTCTTTCACCCCTTTATCTCTCTCTTCTATCTCTCACTCTACTTCTTTTGCTTTCGCTGATATTCTCTATACTTTCTCTTTTTGCATTTCTTCATTTCTATTTCTCATTCTTTCCGTGCTATGCTTTACTCTCTCCCCACCTCCTCACCACCCCAACACATCTCTCCTCTTCTCACTCACTTCCCTTTCCCAACACCTTGCTACACTATACTATACAAGGCTATGTCATGTTATGCTATAGCGTGCCTGGATAACCGAGATAGTATGTACGTTAGGACGCTCATGCACTTCGGATCCAGGGTACGCGGGTTTGAATCCCGCCTCGTGAAGAATTTTTTTGGGCAGGAATTTCTCTCTTTCTCTTTCTTTATATTTCTTTCTTTTTTTCTTTGTCTCTTTGTACTAGTTCACTCACTGTGAGTGGTTTTCTTATTATCAGAGGATATTGATCATGTAAACGCCGAAAGTAAGTCAGGATGCTTAGGGCTATTACAGGCCACGTGTTCGGCGCACGTGTTCTGGGAGCGAAACACGTGTTCTGGGAGCACGTGTTCTGGGAGCGAAACAGAAGATGAAGAGGAGGACGAAGAGGAAGAAAAGGACAAAGAGAGCGCGTGCCGGTTCATGATGATGATAGTTTTGGGTCACGACATTTTACGCCGAGCTAGAACAGCTTAGGCGCTGCTAAAAGAGGGGGGGGGTATGAGGGTTCGCAAGCCATATTTCGCTGTCTTGCATGCATAATGAGCTGATTGAAACGATTAAATACAAGGTCATAGTTCCCACATACATGTGGACATGAAGAATGTTGTTCGCGTCAAGTACTGCGAATGCCAAAGGTGTCATCTCCTGTCAGAAGTTTTTGTCACTGCGAGTAATGTGGCGGCAGGGGCGTAGCCAGAAATTTTTTTTCGGGGGGGGGGGGGGGCACCTCCTTGATTTCGGGTGGGGCACCTCCTTGAAATTGTCATTTTTCGCTCTGTATGCCATGGCGAAAAAAAAATTTCGGGGGGGGGGGGGGGGGGGGGAGGGGGGGGGGGGGGCGGCACGTGCCCGGTGTGCCACCCCCTGGCTACGCCACTGTGTGGCGGTTATATGTGCGATCTATTACAGAAAAAAAATAATCGACTCACATGCATTGACCGTCATTGAGTAAAAAAAGTAATCGGATCGATTACAAAAATAACCAAGAAATTGAAATTGATTAACCGCGTCATCGACTGAGTACAAATCAGTTTGCGACGCATAGCTTTTTGTTACTTTTTATTATTATGCTTTGCGTCTGTACCGTGGACACCTTAGATTAATATAGAAAAAATGTTACGCGGTATCGCATCCACCGTGATGACGTGGAATAGATTTGGTATTCTTGTTATAGAATTTTCCCTTAAAAGCGCGATGATTATCTTAATTGCGACAATTTCAGTATCTCTCATCATCGAACAACAAGTTTCGATCATACTTTCCCCGCTAATTACAGTTTGATTATGTTGTTAAGATATTTCAATAATCGACTGCAAGAAAACCTCACACATCTGCGAATAAGCAAAGCACGTACGTAATATGGTTTGTGCCTCGTTGCCTGTGGAGGCTCATGCGGACATTTCACCCATTCCCTTTGTTAATATTTCACCTTCCGGAGCTCACAATCATTTCCTGTAATAGTGGAGTTGCGACCAACCGTCCTTGGTTATATGCAAACTGCGCTGCCTCATAAGCGTGCGCAGGATTCCCTTTTCGGGGGGGGGGGGGGGCGAAGGTTCGTCGCAGCGCCACCCCTATATTATGCAAATGTATGGGGCTGACTCTGTGCCCCCCCCCCCCCCCGAGTCGCAGCGCCCCCCTCCCTATTATGTCAATGTATGGGGCTGACTTTGCGCCCCCCCACCCTCTTAGGTGACTAGGGGGGCAGCCGCCCCCCCCGTGCGCGCGCCTATGCTAATACTACAGATTCACTCTGTCGCTCTTTTTTTACCCCGACTGTAGCATCATCATCACCGCCATCGTCCACTTTTGGCGTATGGTCACTATCGAAACTTTTTAATAACCTTCGTTCCGCCCCTAGTCCTTTAGAAACGTCCACACAGCCATAGGCGTGCGCACGAAGGGGGGCAGAGGGGGCGGCCGCCCCCTCTCGTCACCTAAGAAGGGGGGGGCGGGGGTGCAAAGTCTGCCCCATACATTGACTGAATGGGGTATGGGGGGCGCTGCGACAAGCCTTCGCCCCCCCCCCCCCCCCCCCCTTCCCCCCTGAAGAGGAACCCTGCGCACGCCTATGCACACAGCCATAGTTTCACAGAAGGGTGCAAGTACGACGTGAACACTCATACTGCACCCTCGCATCACATTTAAAAAATAAAGTTATATTTAGGGAATCAACTACAATAGTCATCCATTTAGTACAGTACGCCCTTCCTCGCGTTATCACAGCGTACACGGCACTTCCAGTTCGATTACGTACGGCGAGTGCACTATCAGCGTGACCTGGGTTTAACGATTGATTGGGAAGTGGCGAGCGCAGTGTTTTCAAGAGAGGAAACGCAAGGGAACCAGGTAGCGATTACTGTTGCGAGACAAGGCAGGCTCCTCGTAGAGTGCAAACCACTTTTAGAGTGTAATTTCGGAAGTTCTCCGTAAAGGGGTGTAACTGACAAAAACACCCATGAGGGTGCGCGAAGAGCATGCATATGTATTTGAAGGTTATTGTTACACCTTACAAGGTGTTTTATGGTGTTTTATTTTGATAATGAATTAACGCCGGGGGATCACGATTTGACATGATTCATACCATACCCTCTCAATTTAATGGCTAACTCGACAGTTATACGTAGTTAACAAACACGCGCTGCGCAGTCAATTCCTGAAACAAGCGCAGGCAACCGCTTCGTTGCGCAAAACACACAGCAAGCTCATTTTGGCGTCATGTGAGATACGACAGCAAATATAGTCATTGCAGGCATGCTGCAACATCACAATCTAACGGTGGCGTATGCGTCATTCAGCCGCTGCTTATCATATGACACTCAGAGTACGATATGTGATGATTTCATGATGCTGATTTCAAGTGATGTCGATTTCAAGTGAAAGTGTGTTAACACTGACTTTGGATCAAATCCCTATCGGAGAAATGTAGGAGGTAAGATATATTTTTAAGATAAGATAAATAAGGGCAGATGTTAACTGCAGATGAGGTAGAGCATTCCTCAAGTGTTATTCATCCAATTTGTCAAACCGCGGTTCTGATTCGTCCCCTCAATAAAATAATGTGCTTGTTACCGCCATAATCTGACATCGCCCAGGGTTAAAATAATTAATCGTGCCCGCGATAAGGGTGTTTATCCGTAGTAAATTTTATTTCCGATGGTCTTAAGGGCATACAGAGAAAAACAATGGGCGTTTTTCCACGTACTATGTTCAACCCCTTCGCAAGCTAGCTGCCACTGCGGGTACGACTTGAGCGAACTGTCACTAGGACGTTAACCTCAGTTTTATCAGATACAGGTTATATCACTGCATCCAAAATATAAATTTCTTTGCCGCATTTTCTTTATCGCAAAGTGTAATGCGACAAAATTATCACTGGGAGGTTTCAGGCCCGAGATTGCGTTTGGCTCCTTGTTAAATCATCAATTACGTATGGCTGGGGCGTTGGCGTAAATCTAACCGTTTTCGAATTTCAGAGCAGCGATTCGCAAATAATATCCATTTCTTTTTTACTTAATGTTCACTGACGTGAACAATACGAGAAAACTGCGTATCAGCAGGGTGTTAACCCGACGATACGCAGTCGCGCGTCATATGTGCTGTACCGATGTTGCGCGCACGTTGCATACGTAATAAGGAGGTTAGCTGCACGCGCGTTCCTTAAACGGACGCAGCCTTCCGCGGCGCGCGATTGTAGGCGTCCCGACACGCATGGCGTCACGACGAAAATACTTTTGTACGAGTTGCGTCGATGTAGGCGGCCGCTCTACCCCCCACACAGCGTCTTAGCGTCGTGCGCAGCGCGGATCAAAGACCCATGACGAATGCGTTAAACGGAGAGCGTTGTCACATCTTGCGCGCGTGGTGTTCTCGTGCTTGCGTTCCGAAACTGACGCATCGCGTACTGCGCGCTGTCGGAGATACATCTCGAGGCTAGTTGTTGATCGACAGCAGTCGCCGGTGCATGTAAGTGCACTGCACTCATAAAACAGTTCCTTAACGATCCGACCGGCGTCGTCGTAAAACGGAGTCAGCGCAAGCATCGCTAAAAACGAACGCGCAGCTACAACAGTTGCATTCGCGTTGATCGCGCTCTCAACACACTACAACGATCGCGAACGCGCCCAAATGCATTCGATTTAGCCGCACCGCAACGCCAAGGTTCGAACGGCAGCAGAATGTGCGCCTCGGTGTTTTCGATTGCGCAGTAGATGACGTCGCCTTTAATATCCCTTCAAAATAAAATGAAACCGAAAATAAAAGCGCGCCATTGGTTGAGAGCGAAAAAAAACGCCCTAGCTCGACCGGATATCCGCTCCACGCGGCGCCGTCCGTGACGTCACCGTACCGACTCCGTGCGCAAGTGAGCGAGCGCTTGGTTAGGCCTGGAAAAAAAACTGGAGGGGCTGCGCTGTTGAACGCCGCCGATGACTCGCTTGTGGCGTTAATCGCGGGTGTCTCCGATCCTCGAGTGTGCGACGACTGGCCCCACGGTGCTTCGGCCGTTAACGACGCCAGCGCTCCTTGGAGATAAGCGCAGCCGTGTCAGCCGGTGCCGACGTGATCGCCTTGCGCCGCCGTTGAGGCGTTTTCCGTGCTTCGACGGGTCAGCCATTGCGAGGGAGCGGGGGGTGAGTTTGGCGTGATGGCCAAGAAAACCTACGACCTACTCTTCAAGCTACTCCTCATCGGCGACTCCGGAGTCGGAAAGACGTGCATTCTCTTTAGGTTCTCCGACGACGCATTTCACACCACATTCATCTCCACCATAGGTGAGCGCTTGCTTTTTTCCTTTTATTTTCCCCCCCTTCCCCCGCTTGTGTCTTCGCGTTGTCCCCCCCTCTCTCTCCCCCCACTCTCTGTCGCGCTGCCCATGTCTTCGAAATCGGACCGGGGGTAACACCCAATGCCTTCCTTTTTTTTTGTGTGTGTGTATGTGCGTTTGTTTATTCGTTTCGGCGCTGGCGGGCGCGCGATAGCGACTTCCCCCGCCCTGTACAACACGAGCGAACGCGCTCCCCGCCGATGCTACCACCGCCGGCGAGCCGCTCCCCTGAGCGACTATTTCCAAAACGACCTTCCGTCAACGTCCGCTCGCACGTAACAAAACCGATCGCAAACCTTCGGCCGAAGTTGTTTTACCTTTCGCATCATCACCGATAAAAAACCGAACAGAGAGAGACGTACGGGTCAATCGGAACATAATTCATCGAAACACATCGACGTCTATTACTAATGCCTGCGCGACTTCCCGGCTCGACGGACTGTGACGTTGAAGCTACGGGAATCTTTCGAGAAGTGCTTAAACTGCGACAAACAACCTCGGTTCCCCCCCTGTTTTTTTTTTTTTTGAAGAGGTGTGTATCTGGTGCGATATAGAGCGCGTCCACTTCACTTCAGCTGACGGTTCACTTCGATGCGTTGTCGGGCAGTGGTTGGTTTACCTCGCCTGTGGCTGATTGGCGAGTGTTCGTCGTCGTGCATGGACAGTTTCATCGAGGCGAGAAAGCGCAGCGACTGCTGTCCTATTATTCGGCTCAAACCGCTGCCTCGTCCGATTCTTGGCTTGTCCCCTCGCCGCTGTCTTTTTTTCGTATTTTTATTCTATTTTCGCGCCGCCGGCGTGGGGTTAAAGAACTCCAGGGGGGGGTGGGGCGTCTGACTACCTTACCTGTCGCTCGCCACGGCGGTGCGATGACGTGTTGGCCAGAGCGCGGCGGATCTTTTTTTGCGGTGACCCGTTTAATTAGCGTGTCACGTTGTCGTAGGGGAAACAGTCGCGGCATTTGCGGAACAGAGTGAGCGCCTTGTTGGGCAGGGCTTAGTAATTTTTTCTCTCCGAAGATTATATGCAAAATTAGCATAGGGCATACGCCGGCAGCAGCTGTTCTCTGCTCACGAAATTGGGTTTCCTGACTTCTCGGCATTTACTACGTTTGGAGGTAGTAGTGAGGATTAGGCTGACGTTGTTGCAGCTGGTAGCCTAAATTTCCGGCCGCGTAGTGGCATTGCGGCGAAATCTGTGAAGAGTACACGTTGTCTAAGGAAATCTAGTTTAAAATATGTGCTGCTGCCCGTGGGTGAACAGATGTCAAAGCCACATCACTAGAGAGAAGCTGCGAAATTTTAGTGATCTACCTAAGAATTCTATGTTTGGTGCTGCGGCAATTTTTGGCATATCGCATGTAAATGTTGTCGATCAACACCATGGCACCAGTAAATGACACCGTTAACAATTTAGCTTCATGCAGAAAGTTCGCATCATTACAAGCTTTATGATGAGCCAGCATTGTTGAAGCAACGAATTTGTTTTGCCTCAGGTGAAAGGCTTGTCGGCCCATGCAGAAATTGCAGGAATGTGGTATCAATGATAGCACATTCAGTCATATTCATTAATTTAAAACGCAAAACTTCGAAGTTTGCAGGGTGCTTCCAAAGCACGAATGGCACCAAAAATAAATGTTCACAAATAAGTGTGTAACCTTTTTACTACCAAACGCAAAATAAGTAAAGTACACTGAAGTTGTTAGGTAAATATATGAACCAATGAACTTTGAATGAAGTCGCGATTATAACAAGGAAGTGCGAATTAGTATTCAACAAAAAGCTTACTTCACTTCAACTAATGAACAATTGTAAAATTACTAAACGCAATAGTGGTCACAGGGAGCCGTGCAAATGTTCAATAACTAAAATTCAAAAACAGTGATTCTACAAGTGGTAAAGATGTCATTAGTAGATGTAAATGCAATAGGCCAAGTTAATTCTATTTGCGTATTGTATGTGTGACTGTGAACCTACGGGCTTGTCTAACTTCTGTCACACTTCAGCTGGAGTTGTGTAAGGCATAGAGTTTCCTAAAATTAAAAGGACATTAAAGAGCAAAAAGAATTTTTGCGTATTAGTAAAGTACAATTTCACAATCCCGAAAACACCACTCTTACCGCGTCACGATGCTTGGTAAGCGAGAAAACGCGTGAAAAGAAAATGCTGGTGGAGACGCCACCTTGAGATTCGCACCAAACACCGTGACGTGCGGGAATCTCGAAGGCGTCTACTGGGTCCTACGTAGCTTATAATCGATAAAAATGAAGTACATTGTCATCTGTGGGTGCCATAGACCTAGCATACGAAGTTTCAGAAAATTTCATTGAGCCAGTGTCGCGAAAATTGAAAAATACATTTTGAAATTTTCGACGTCACGCACGGAGATTTCGGTGCAAAATTTAATAATAAAACTTCAATCTTGATTTTCTCTGCTAATAATGAACTGATGATAGCGAAACATATGGCATTAGAGTTCTCAGAGTGCAGTTTGTCAATCTAAACCAAGTCATTGTTTCTCTTTAGTGTCCCTTTAACTAGAGGGGAACTCTGGCGCTGCGGTCGTTCAGTCACCATGGGAATGATGGGTAGTACACAAATGTGCCTAGTCTTCGTGCTTGCGGCTTCAAACGCACTTGTGGCTTTGTTTATTGCTGTGTTTTGGTTTTGTTTCGAATAAAAGAACGGATTGTTGTGAACTTTGTGACCCGATTTGAATCGGTGAGCCTAATAAGGTCAAGTTGGTGAAGCATAACTGCCAAACCATTGCTGAACTTTGTCTTGCGGCAAAGTGGATTCAGGCCACACGGAGCTGAAAGAACAAAGATTGGACAAATTTGTGTACTACCCATCATTCCCATGCTGGCTGAAACGCCGTGTGTTGCAGCTCCCATAGGCACTAGCGCCGGAGTTCCCTCTAGTGTATTTGTAGGCACGTGTTGTTTGTACGCTGAAATTAAATACTACTTCAACTGCATCACATTGTTGAACACATATCAGAGCCACTTCTGTACTCAGTGCTGTTTCTTATTTTTTACATTTCAGGAATCGACTTCAAGATCAAAACCATCGAACTGAAGGGCAAGAAAATAAAGCTCCAGATATGGTGAGAACAGCAGTCTGCCATGTTTGGCTTGTAAATTGCTTGGGAGCCTGCATTTGTTGTGTTGTGCGTGTCATGTGGCACTCCTTATTCTATCGTAAACTTGCCCCTTGTCATCTTGAAAAGCCATTGTTCAAGTTTGGCATTGCAAGTATGTTATCGTCGTGTCATTTGGCATTGTTCTGTAGCACAGCTGCGGTGCTTGGCATACATTATTACTCTGTTGGTGTTGCAATCCCCACTGTTTAGTTTTTTTTCTGTTGATGTAGTAGCTTGTGTAGCTAATTCAGAGTGAAAAAAAAAATAATAAGGAAGGTGGTTGAATCGCTTCCACGGCTAAACCGTCGTTTATGCAAGATAGTGGAAGGGGAAAAGTTGACTTGATTGTAGCATGGAGCTGCACGGCAAATTTGTACAGATTTCTTGGAAAGAAGGCTTTCCAATTGTTGAAAAGTTCGTCCTAGTCTAAGCTCCTTGCTTAGGAACCCATGTGGATTTCTTTGTGCATTCGTGCTACAAGGTTGTAGATGACATTGTAATTCCTTTGCATGAAGGTTCCTCCATGTTGCATGCTTCCGCTGAATTGATTCGCCACAAGCGAAGATAGTGGGCTTGTAATTCACGAATGATGGATTTTCAATTTATACATAGCGGAACAATGTGAAATAGCAAGCGATAATGTCAATATAGATCAATGGTTCAGTGGAAACAATTTGTTTCTAGAAATGCATTAGAACCAAAACTACTGAACCGTCACCAGGAGAGCTCCTGTTTTTGGCCATAAATTCTGAAGTTATCTTTTTTTTTTTGTCATTGTTGTTACCTTATTCTGATAACGGTGAGGAAGTTTCCAACATGTTTGTGGCATCAGCCTTGTCAAGGACAAAGCAGTGCAGAGGGCAGTGGGCTCACTCGATGCCAAAGTCTGTACATGCCAAATCAGGGCTTCCAATGCTGAAGTGGCTTTCAAAGCAGGAAAGCTGGCTGCTGCCAAAAATCAATTGAACTTGTTCCTTTTGTCTGCACCACAAGTAACTTTTTCTTTTTAAGGTGGAACTTTAAGGTGGATCACAACAACAGCTGATTTTGGTGGCTTAGGTGTCTGTTGCCACTGTCTGTATCCGCTGTTGCGCACAATGAGAAAAAAATAGAAAAGAAAGAATTCAGGATTGAGCGAGATTTGAACTCGGGGGGGGGGGCTTGCGTGGCAGTCGAGTATTCTACCTTAGAGCCACGCTGGTGCTTGAAAGCTGCCCCGCACTAAGACACCATACAGGCATCGTATAGGGTAATGAATCACGTTAACAGATGCAATATAGCGTGGTAGGAGTGTACAGTAAAGCCAGGCGTCACACGGTGAGAGTTGTGTAACGAGTGAGTGTTTCAAAACTTCCCACCCATTACGAAGGGCTCCACCATAATTCTTTGTCATCAGCCACAGCATCAAAGTAGCGCTCGTAATTCATTGCTGATGTGTATTGGGTACCTCGCTTCACCGTAGAATGATGAATAATGGCAGTTTGTTCTGCCTTACTTTGCAGAATTAGGATGATTAATGAAATTGGTGGGTACCTTGCAACTGTACATAGAGTATTCGCCCCAAGGGAGTTCACTACGGGGTCTAGAAAGGCCACTCCTCAAACTTTCACTGCGACTGTGCTGCGCACTCTGGACAAACCTGACTTTATTCATTAGTTACAACCCCCCATTGAAGCATCTGGTTTATTCGTATA
Organism: Rhipicephalus appendiculatus; assembly: GCA_030522465.1. NCBI lineage: Eukaryota > Metazoa > Arthropoda > Arachnida > Ixodida > Ixodidae > Rhipicephalus > Rhipicephalus appendiculatus. The sequence continues at coordinate 355,219 of JALIZH010025098.1, read as the reverse complement.
GCTGTTGTCTAATCGTCACTATTTCTTCTCTCTATATTTTTTTGTGAGATGTCTCGGTTTCTTGTGTACTTCCTCTTGCCTGCACTTTAGTGATGCCTTGCTCAGTGGTGACATTTTATTATTCAGATGCGCCTTAGTTAAGTACATTCACAGTAAGGGAAGGGTGAGTCAACACTACAGTATTAAGCAGGTTAACGTGTGGCCTTTACATATTGTTTAAAACAGCCTGGAATAAATAAGAAACGGTGCCCTGTGCACAACCAGTATGCATAATCGCTTGCAGTGATGCTCAAGTTATTGCATAAATTGCCCTCCCCCTTTTAATGCAAAGACTGTTATAGCTGTGCTAACTGATGCCGTGTAACTTATGCTTCGGAGGGTAACTCGCATTTAAATCTCTGGTCCCTTCTTCATGCTCGGCTCTCGTATTTCTTGTGCAAGGAACCTGCGGAGAAGTACTGTATGCGTTTCTTCATTTCCGGGCTTGCTAAATCGATGAACGGAAGTACAGGGTCTGTACTTCCATTCCGTGATTGCTGAGAAGTTACCTAGGTGGAAATTTCAGTTTAGGTTAGTCTGTAGAACAGACTACCTGTGTACCATATACATACAGCCTGCGGATTCATTGATGCCAACAATTAAAGAAGCAACGAAGAGAAAAGCAATTTATCTCATATGAGTAAACTACTCATCTTAACAACACCGAAAGCACTGCTTGTCATGGTAAAAACGGTCAGTGTGCAAACACGGATACAAAAAGAGAGGCCACAACACAAGTCACAGTAGCCCCTGCTATACTGTAAGAAAAAAATGGAGTATTTGGGGAGTATTTTTGTCACGCAACACTCTAAGAAAAAAAGTCGAGTATTTTGGGAGTATTTCTGCTACACAACAATAATCGTCATCTGGCTTGCTCACGTTCCTCTCTTGAAAACCCGGCTCTCGGCACATTCCTGTCAAGAATGCTATGTCACGCTGATAATGCGCGCGGCGTTTGTGACCGGGAAGTGCCGGGACGGCGGTGATAACGCCAGGAAAGTACTTGGGGTAGATGACGATTATAGTTGTGTAGCAAAAAGACACCCTTTTTACTCTATTATTTCTTAGAGTGAACTATAACCGTCATCATCCCCGCGTACTTTCCTCGCGTTATCACCGCCTTCACAGCACTCCCCGGTCACGAACGCCGCGCGTTATGAGTGTGGCATAGCGTTCTTGATAGGAAAGTGCCGAGAGCTGGGTTTTCAAGAGAGGAAACGTGAGCAAGCCAGATGACGATTGTTGTGTGGCAGAAATACTCCCCATATACTCCATTTTTTCTTATAGTGTAGGGCCTACGTAACTATTTATTGATAAAAGTTAATTGCGTTCTAAGGCAGCCGAGGGCCTAAACATAAAAAGTGTCAGGGAATTACATTGATTAAAATTGCATGCATACATACATACATACATACATACATACATACATACATACATACATGCATACGTACGTACAATTACATACCCAGTTACAGACAAAAGTGAATGAAATCTGTGACGTCGCGTTGCAATTCAAGAACGAGACATTCAACTTAAATTTATCTTTTAATAATGAGCCCATGATAGTGAGATTAACAGTACACTTGCCAAAGAATAGCTTATCAGTCAAAATAGATTATTTCACTTTAGTATCTTTAAGAGAGGTCCTGTAACTGATAGTAACTGGTCATCAAGAAGCAACAAATTGCAGCCGGTGTTCATACTGGCAACAGCGACCCACAACTCTCATCTGTTTTCACTGCTGTGCTCGCGTGATGTGATCGTCAGCATACATGAATGTCCTGCATCTGTGCCTCTGATTCTTGTGTATCCGGCATGAAAAGCAGTTGGTCTTGAACTGGCTCATTGTGGCACATTGACGCTCCAGCTCTGGCTGGCTCGGTCGCCTGCTGTACAGCCACCCTCTGTGAGGACTGGTGCAGCAGACAGCTGAGAGAGTGTAAAAATGTTTCGGTGCACTGCTCACACGTGATTACCTTCTGGGTCGTGATTGCACTACACAGAACTTTCGAAAACGAAACGGCAGTGGTTGTATAAAAGTTATAATTATCCGAGGTGTTTCGATGCCTTGCAGTATCTGTTGCATAGGTTTTGAGATCCTGTGCCTTCTTTTACCAAAAAGGAAAAGTGAAAAAAATGTTCGGTATGATAAAACTGCTTTTCTTTCATCTTTGCTGATTGCCGTGTTAACCTTTTAAGGCGCTTTGTGTACAGTTGTGTACACAAGTTGCTTTTCCTAGTTTGTCCACTATGGCTAAGAAAGAGCAAGTTACATTGTGCTTTTGGATGAATTCAGCCTCTTGCGAAAGAAATGGGTCATCATTTAATTAAATTTTGCTGTGCATTGAAGGCAGTATGATGTTCCACGAGTCTTCCTATGTGCCACTTTCTGCAAGCCACATCAAAAGTGTGCTATCTGTTGCTTGGAATGAATATAACCAAAAACGAAATGGCACTATATTTCTAGCGAGAGCTTTGTCTCATTTCATGCAAAAAGAGGACATATTTAAGATCAGTTACTGAAAAACACTCAGATCGACATATTATGGCTTTATTTTTGTTTCAATATAATATTGAGTGCATTGGAATAATGTGTAAACTTGATGCATTTACAGTTGCGCCTGAAAGGTTTAATCGCAGTGTCTCATAGTGTTGGCCAAGTTCAATGTGTGATGTGCTGTCGTCTTATTGATATTGCAGGGACACAGCGGGCCAGGAGCGTTTCCACACCATCACGACCTCGTACTACCGGGGCGCCATGGGCATCATGCTCGTGTACGACATCACCAACACCAAGAGCTTTGACAACATTGCGAAGTGGCTGCGGTACATCGACGAGCACGCAAACGAGGACGTCGAGAAGATGATACTGGGCAACAAGTGCGATATGGAGGACAAGCGCCTCATTTCCAGGGAGCGAGGAGAGGCGGTGAGTTCGCCTGCACTGCGAGCGTGTTGCACGGCTGCGTGCCTGTTGTTCTGTTGCTGCACAAGCAGCCTGTTTTCATCTTCTGAGCTTAGCCACAACTTGCTGATACACTGCAACTGCGATTTGGACTACTGATTTAAGGTGACCCTGAAATGATTTTTGAAGAAGACAGGCAGATTGGGCGAGTTGGTGAAGTTACGTGATAAAGATATGAAATGGCGCTTTACACACAGGACGAAGGAAGGAAGTGGCACACACAGCGCCTTGTGTGCCACTCCCTTCCTTCGTCCTGTGTGTGAAGCGCTGTTCTATATTTTTATCATGATTTTTGAAACTTTGCGATACCAAGGCGCTGGACTGGGCCAGTTCGTACATAGCCACAAAGAATAAAAACCAGCAGAAAACACAGGACACAGCGAAAAGAAGTCGACGGTACAAGCTGGCAATTACAACTGAACAGAAAAAGTGTGTTTGAAAGGCTTATTTAAACTCACCGGCAACCACTTTGCGCATGTGTGAGCAACCATACTTCACCTAAACCGAAAAAAAATCGAAAAACTTAGCTAGTAATAATCGCGTTCAGAAAGATCATCTCTTCGTCAGATAGATGCACTCATGTGTCACTGACACAGTCGTTGCCCGTTTCTTTATGTAAAAAGCCTCTAAAATTTCCCTTTCGTTCTTTGTCCCGCCCCTGCCCAAAACGCTAGTGCTTTCAAAAGCAGGAGTGCACCCGCACTGCCTGCAGTGGCTCGGCAGATGAGCACCGTCACTCATGGGAAGGGAGGCCCTGTGTTCCCCTGAGGCGATCGTTAATACAACGGCCAGTTTGGGTGATGTATGCTTTGCTGCACGATAAAGGGATGTGATAAATCACGCGTGTGACGCAAGGCACAAACTTCGAAGCATGGTTTGTGCCACATGTAGCCCTTCTCTGCGCATGCCGGTTGATGCGGCTGCATAGACCGCTCAGCTATCGTGGGGCCGAGAGCACCAGGCACATGCCATGTTTATTGGCTACCTTCTTGATATTGGGCGACAGTTTGTGTTTGTTAGTGTTTAGGCTACAGCATCATAACTTTGTTAGTGTTTAGGCTACAGCATCATAAAATCATTCGCATAAACGATCACTGATAAGCGTAAACTCAGACAATGTGGTTATGTCTTCAGGGGCGAAGTTGCAGCCGTAGACGCATGGATCCTGGCAATGATCGGATAGCGAGCGCCTAACGCTCCCTGCACCAACAAGGTGAAGTGACTCCGCTCGCCAGTTGCCTTACTTGCCCTGCACGATGTCGCAGCTTAACAAGTCTCCAATCACTGGATCTGCAGCACACAATTCAGCTAGGGCAATTCATGGCGTCTGAGAAAAGAAACCTCGAGATAGAGATAGAGACTGTCGTGCAGCTCACATCAATACAGAGTACTTTGTAACACAATCAGACGACGTTCGCTGTCCACTAAAGGTTCAGTGATGTAGACTGGACATATCCAATAAGATCGGTTGCCAGTGCTGTATATAATGGAACAATTGTATGTAGAATGGAAACACGAAATTGAAAGCTCGTTCGGCTGAGTCGCTCTGATCTGTAGCAATACGAGTGTTTGAGGTATTGCAACAAATTACAGTTAAACCTGGATATAATGAAATTGACAAATTCCCGAAAAATTTCGTTACAAACAGGTTTTCGTTATATCCAGTTTCAGCACGAAAAATTCGGGAAGGAAACGCACAACTTAAACAAAAGGGGAACTGAAGGCAGAGCTCACCCAAAACACTTATTTAGCAGTGAAAAACTGCGTTATTATAGCGATAGCAATTATATAGACACTCTCGAGGGGATTTTGCCGTCGCCGCCATGTTCCGTATAAAGTCCAAATTGATATCATGCCCCCGTGCATTGCAACTTTTACCCGCGGGTAAAAGCGCGCGAGTAGGGGCGATGAGTGCTGCTGAAGCAGAGATCAAACTAGCCGGCCCATCTATCGTCCGGAGGCTGCATGCGATAACATCTCCCCGCGTATTAGACCTGCAGTCGAATGCTCAAGCAAAGAGCAAACACCCCGCCCGTCTTGAACAAGCATGAAAAGACGTGGAGGGGTAGGTGGGTGGGGGGGGGGGGGGGCACTCGAGCAGCAACGGTGAACTTTGATTTTAAGGGCGCGGTCGCGATCGCAGGCGCGCACGCTATCTCGGTGCTGCGCTCTCAGCGCGAAAAGACTGTGAAAAGAGCACTTATGCCTGGAGCGGCCGTATCTTATTACACCAGCGTTTTGTAGGGTTACGCGATATCGGATCCAAAAGAGTAGGTTGCCAGCCTTACTTCATATAACATTAAAATTTGTTGCTTTCGCATTCATTGCATTGCATTCAACGCGCCATCGTGTTGCTGGAGCTAATCGGCTAATCGCGAAGGCTACGGTTTAGCGAACTCGCGGCGCAGCGCAAGACTGCGAAGCGCGTGACGAGTCGACCTCCGATGATCCGTCGTCACCACGGTGTCGGGCAGTTTCCACCAGCGCCTAATCTGACATCTCGGTAGTGACGACACGGTTTTCCGCTTTAAAAAAAAAACAAATGCAAAGCTGAACGTAGGGGGCCACTCCATGCGTTCGTCGTGCAGTGAAACCATGCACGCGCGCACGGCGCCAAAAACGAGCGAACGACACGTATACCACGGAATACAATTCGGAAAAGCGCTCTCCATATGCAGCGCGACCCCACACATGCGACGCGAACTTGAAGTTACCGACACGGAGCAAGATGTTTTTTTTTTTTTTTTAATGTGTCACATTAACGAAGTGCAGTTTAGAGACTTCTGCAGCAATCGAAGAGTGGTGCTGCCAAAGCTAAAGTCTCTTTCTTTTTCTTTTTTTGGTTTGAAAGGGAGGGGGGAGGGAACATGCGCGCATTCGCCCGCTATGGCAAGAACAGCGGCAACGCCGGCTCCCGGCCCGCTTGCCCGCCTCGCAGTCGCCGGGGCTTCGAGTGCGCGCCGTGCGCGCGCCGCCGCTTAGCGCTTCATCGGCGGCGAGGCAACTGCGGAAGATGCATGCTCGTGCCAAAATGACAAAATCCGGGGCAAAATTTTTAGGTTGTCGGTGGCGAAAATTCGCTATATCAAGGGTGTTTCCCGCTGCCACTTTGTTACATAGAGGTCGCAAATACATGTGCTTTTATGGAGTAACAGCGGGGAATAGAAAAACTTCGTAATATCGAGGAATTCGTTATATGGAGGTTCGTTATAGGCAGGTTTAACTGTATACAATCGACGCAGAGAGCTTAAATTGGTCTGCAAATTGTCCTTAGGACTTGCTTTACCTGCTCGAATGTGTTTGTACAATCTTGCCAAAACTATTTCAGGGTCCCTTTAATGGAGTACTGACATGATTTCGAGGCATCCCAAAAGGGACATTTTTCATTTCCTTTGCAGTGTTAACACACTCCACACATTGGAGCCAGCAAATGTGTGTAAAATATTTTAGTTCGATTTTAAAGTTTTCTTCCCCCAGCATCTGGAAGACAGTCCCACCACAGTGGACATTATCATGATGAGTAAACACGGTTCGCTTGATTTGCACGCTGCGTCTTGCATGCAGCCGAAATCGCTGTTGGAGTTGCTGGACGGCATTTCATTCATCTTTTTTCATATGTACCACATGCAGCTGACAGCAGACAGCAGAGCAACTGCTAGTATGTCATGAGTTGCTGTCCCCATGTGACTTTGACCTACTTTAGAGCAACGACACGAAAATTTCTAAAAGTCATGTCTGCACTTCTTTAAAGGCAGCACACGATGAAACTTCTACTAAATTGTTAATTATTAGTGTATACTACTGGAGCAGCACCTTATTCTCATGTGGTTGTGATGGCTAAGGACTCGAAACTCAAGGTGCTAAAGAATAAACTGATTATTTGGTGAACTTGTGCTCAGGAAAAGAAAGACACATAGTGCAAGCAACAATAGGTGTACGATGATAACGGCAGGCTTGGATGTTGGTCGTCAGGAGTTGCTTGTCTGCGAAATAGGTACAGGTACATGCCTTACTGAATCTTCCAGCTTGATCGTTGGTGCTTGCATTAGCTCTAGAATAAACTCGGTTGCTCATGTGCACGCGATCTTGACTGTACAGTCTGAAACAATCGGGAAGTTTCCAAACGTTGCGGCGCAGCCTGCAATGAGTAGTGGAAAACAGTTTTTTTGTAGGTGAAGCCTGATCACGCTAAAATAAAAGAAATAAGCACATTTGCTGGTATTTCATAGCGTATAACCTGCAAAAATGTGCAGCAATATCGCAGGTAAAGCTGAGGTGCGGGTTATATATGTATTTCAATGTGTCAGGGTGGTTGCACGGCGATGAAAGGAAGATTGCACTGACAGTGACGTCGGAGTGTGACAGTAGATGTGGGCAGTGGAGGGACACTGGGGATTGAAACCGAGTGCAAGTAAAGCTGTTGCATTCTTAGAGCATTGATATTGGGATCATTTCTATCAGGGTGTAAATAATGTGCTCAGTTGAAACGTTCTAGTAATATGCAAGCATTTTTTGAAAATTTTTCGTCGGGTTGTAGATGGGTATGTGCATAAGTGCACGAGAAAATATGGTACCGGCTAGGCTGCAGGCCCAGTACATCTAACCATATGCGCTTCCACTTTTTCACTTTTGCTGGTCACAGTAGCACTTGGTGCTGCAGGCGTTCATGCAGTTTTTTAAGACCAGCAAAATAGAAAAATTTCAGAACTTTCTACTCAATGTCGAAGACTAATGTTTAGATTCTCCTAATAACTGGCTTTATATATGCAAAAAATTCGAAAAATTTTAAAAAGAGGCGGCTGGAATAGGATGGACAATCCTGTTAAGGAGTTGTAAAATATAATCTAGAGCCTTCACCTGCTGCGGCATTTTTTTTTCTTCCGCCACGGTAGTAAAGGGGTTACGGTGCTGGGCCATTGACCCAAAGGTTGCGGGTTTGATCCTGGCTGTGGCGGTCGCATTTCGATGGAGGTGAAATGCTTGAGGTCCGTGTACTTTGCGATGTCGGTGCATGTTAAAGAACACTACGTGCTCGAAAATTTCCGGAGCCCTTCACTACTGCGTGCCTTGTAATGATATCGTGGTTTTCGGCATGTAGAACCTCAGATATATTATTATTGTTGTGGCATTTCGTAAGTTCAAGTGTTGCTTTGTCACTTGTGGCATTTTGAAAGAGCAACAGTTGTTTACGAATGCATCATTCTGCATATTGTAGCTTGCATCACCTGACACTGTGTACCAGTAGTTTTCTCAGCTTATGTCACTGGTATTACTGCAGTTCAGACACCTCGGTCCATGTTCAAGAAAGGCACGTCTCGTAAAAAGTCTCAGTGCTACCTGTGCTGAGGTTGAGAAATTTAAAAATATTATCGTGATTGTCCTAAGAGAGTAAATGTTATTTCATTGGGTTAGCTTTTCATTTTTGTCTTTTTCTTTCTCTGACATAAGGATCTAACATTTTTCATTCTGCAGGTGGCGATAGATCACAATATTCGCTTCATGGAGACAAGTGCAAAGACAAATGTCAACATTGAGCGGGCCTTCACGGAGCTTGCTGAAGCCATATTAAATAAGGTAACATTTTTCTACTGTCATATTGTTTGTTACTAGAACTGTACCCGGGCTCTGCATTCTGCTTACTGCACTCTACGTTTGCTTTCTTTTATCCTCAGCTTGTGATGAAAGCAAACGCAAGCTCATGCATTCTGTGCTCACTCTTTTCAACCACCCCTATGAGGCTGTACCATAAACGGGGCTACAAGGGATGTGAAATCTAGGAACGTCCACCATGGTGGTGTAGGGATTATGGTGTCCGGCTGCTGACTTGAAGGTCTCAGTTTGATCCTGGCCACAGTGGTCGCATTTTGATGGATGTGAAATGCTAGAGGCCCATGTACTGTGCGATGTCAATCAACACCAGCGTGTCGAAATTTTCCGGAGCCCTCCACTACAGCATCTCTCATAATCATATTGTGGTTTTGGCATGTTAAACTCCAGATAATATTATTAAACCTAGGAATGGGCACAGAAGGGGGTCTCTGCAAAACCCCCCATAGAAATAATATACTAAAAACCTCGATTACGTGTTGAAATTTTACGCCGACCTTGCATCGTATGCCGACTTTCAATACTGCATGAAAAAAAAAATCGCCATTTTTTACTCGAATCTAACACTTAGCCAAATATTCACAGGTACAAAAGAAAAACTTATGTCCCCCTAGGTTGGCGGTTCAAAAAGAGGAGTGAGACAGGTCCAGTACGCCTTCTTAGGAATGCAAAATTTGTTCTGGCAGTTCATTTTCTTCTGTGATCTAGTTTTCCTGGCGTTAAGATTGCTTTTAGGTAGTTACGCCTCGATAGCGGATGTATCCCAGGGTTGTTACCTAGACAAGCTCAATCTATGTGGAGTAGCTTCAGATAGTCGATGAGCTCATATTCAAGATCTGCATATTTTCACCTTTTCAGCCTTTGGAAACTTTTCTTCATTGACAGGCAGCTGGAAACCTCGCTTTGTTTGTGGCACCCGCAGTCACATGCCTTGAGCACATAAAAGCTTCAGGGTGCAAAATAACTTCCCCTTGACATGAGCATTCACAATAACAGCGGCACCTCAACAATTGCACTCAATTGCACTTGACAAAGGAACATATATAACGCGCACAGCTCAGTCGTGGCTGAAATCATCCCACTCAAACTTGCAGTAAAATATGCTCCGTTGCCATTATGTGATGGCAGTGACACTATCCGACTCTTCGAACGGGAGGCTTTTGACAAGGACAGTTTTGGTTTCGTTTTTATGTGCAGGCAATTTTTAGACTCATTTTATAGGAAAGAAGATGCACGTTAGATTACATTTTTTTTTTTGAAGTTGAGAATACAGATTCGCTCACACCTTCCTCCAGTGAAATGTTTGACTGCTATTTTTAAAAGTAATGTAATCTACCGTTCTTGTAGAAGTTCAGAATCGTTCCACTGACTTATTCAGGGGGTCTGTTCCTGTTTTTTAGGGTAAGACTGAGCGTCATTGCCCATATTCTTAGTTATCGATTATACAACGATTTTGCATAGTCTCTTCAAAGTCGTATAATTCGTGGTTCCACTGTATTTGTGTACAGTCGCCGACACCTGGTGGGGGCAGTAAAATACTCAAACCTCTCTATAACGAAATTGCACCTTACGAAAACAAGTTTGTTATATCCGAAAATTCGTTATAAAGGTATATTCCTAACACTATACCTGTTGCAAAAGTATTCTTCATTTACTTTGTTATAAACGATATTTCGTTATATCCGGGTTCGTTATATCGAGGTGTGAGTGTAGTCCAAAAAACCGAACAGTCCGAAAAAATGTCATGAAAATGAAGTTTATTTGGATTACAGCAGCCTAAAAAAACCTCAATAATGCCCTGCTTCTTGCTGTGCTTGGGGACGAGGAGGTTTAGTTGTATTTGGGCTACAGTAACATGGATCAGCGCATTGGCAGTCGCTGCCGTCGGCTGTTGCGGGCGGCACAGTTGGTGGCTCCATGGCACCAAGCAAACAAAACTTTGATGCCGGTGACAAAAAAATTTCGCATTTCCACGAAGTGAATCATGGTGAGTGGGCAAAGCACTGGGGATCGTTCTTATCGTAAATCACCTATGACATTGCCCACTCGCGCATGTAAATGAGTGACAATGCGTGTGTACAGTATATACAATGTGTTTTTGCCGTTCAGCCGCCGCTTTCCACGTCCTCAACTCGGGGGTAGCAGCTTGTTGTCGCCGTTGCCGTTTTGCCTTTCGCGGGCGAGAGCGTGTTCACGATCGTTTTCATCCATGGCAGAAAGAGAATGTGTGGTCTGCAACGCGCTTGTTCTTCATGGTCATCAGCGTCATTGTCATCATCATGGCGTATAATGGTTACCTTGCATGTGCTGTGCCGTGATGGCAGCGGCGTCATCGCACTAGCGTGGCTACACCGCAGGACACCAAGAGAGTGATGTACAAGCCTCGACCTTAAGGAGCTTCACCCCTAAAAGATGCATGCGACATCACGTCTGTTTAATGGGATTAAACGACGTGGTCTGGGTTTCTTTAACTTGCACAGAGATCACAGTACGCGAGCCTCCAGCATTTCGCCTCCCTTGAAACGCTACCGCTGCGGCCGCGATTGAACCCGTGTGTTTCAGGTCAGTAGCCAAGCACCGTAACCACTGAGTGCTACTGAGCAACCACAACAGCAGAGGACATGTGACGCGCTTGACGGCTCAAAAATACTTGACACACCACCAACACGTCCACATGCGGAATGAAAACTAAAAAAACGCTCCCCCCCCCCCCCCCAAAAAAAAAAAGTTCGGCAGATCCCACATACCTTGCGAATCGACGTTATGACTGAAAAAGAACAGTTGCATCCCCCAGACAGTTTCGCCAGCCTAGGAAGATCGGACATGGCCTCCAAAACGTGAAGACTGTGCACAATTCCAATCGTGGAGGCAACACAACTAGCCACTGGAAGCCAAACTTGACCAAGCCAATGGAAAATCCATCACGGAGGCTTTTCGAAATCGAGCGGCATGGCTCAAAACGAGTGATTTAGTCCCGAAAATGATTAATCGAACTTTAAGACCTGAATTCGTCCGAAAGATTGGTCGTGAAAATGCATTAGTGCTATGGAAACCTTGACGGTGCATTTATGCAGTCCGAAATGTCCAACAAGTTCCGAATTTATTGAGTCCGAAAAATTCGTTGGCGATTGTAAATGGAGTAGTGAGCATGGTGTGGACTTAACAGGCACGTCCGCTACACTGTGACGTCTAAGGGGGGCATGTAACATCGGCACTTGCATTGTAGCACAGATGTCTGTTTGATTAAGAGTTGCATGCTACAGTGCACTCATGGGCGTCTGCAGGGGGGGGGTGCAAAAGGGGCACTTGCCTCCCTCAAGCCACGCCAATCATTGCCCCCCTCACCTGACCTACACATATCGCTTCAGGCATTCTAAGAATTATCTTAGAATGCCTACTGCAAGTACAGTTGCAAAGTGCTCACTATGCCGTAATTCATTTGCGAATCAGCGAAGGGCCCATGATGCATCCGTAAGGCAACACGAACCTATACAGCTGCTCTCTTCGTTGAAGCTTTTGCTGCTGATGATGATTAAGTATGCCTGAGGGATTTGTAATGGATGGGCCTTTAAACCCTTACTTGTTGCGCAACTCACAAGTCTTGACTCCTGGCACAATTCTACACTCCTGCCACGCAACATTACATGGGAGACTCCTCCCACTACATGAAATCCACATAATTTTTTTTAATTTGTTTCAAGCGATGGCGTAGCGCTGTGGTTGAGCACCTGCTTGCCACGCAGAAGGCCTGGGCTCGATTGCCACTCGAACCAACAACTCTGACGACGACGCTGACACTGGCATTTCTGCGAAACGAGCTCATTAACGCTGTCATGTTAAAATCAGCGTTTGCCCTCTTGTGTACAAATCCCCAGTAGTTGGGTGTTGTTGGAGCACAAATTGAAAAAGTGACAAGATGCAAAAAAGTTGCGATGGCAATGTAGTCGTTAATGACACCATATTAAGCCAATCAGACAGACTGTAGAGGTGCTTTGGAGCACTTCAAGCTGACAAGACGGGTCTGTTGGGTGTGTGATGTCACACACTGTTTGATACGTGGTTGGTTGGTCTGTAAGGCAGAGAGCTATACTTGGCGACAACTTATCTTGACAGTGGAGCGAAGTCAACGGAGGTGGGGCTTCTGCACATTCGTGTTGCTCGGCAAGTAGTACGGCAGCTTGCAGCTGATTTCAGTTTTGCTCGCTCCCATTGTTAATACATTTACAAAAACATACACGAAAAATGTGAATGGGAGAGACATTTCGATGGTCCAATGTACATTTCAGTGTCGTGTTACGAGAGTATTTTTCTTGAAGAACGAAATGGCGCGTTTGCGACCGCACGCTGACTTACTGCATCACGGACACTGTTTACTTTGGAAAACGGGCGTGCTGAAAAGGTGGCGCTGTCTAAGAAATGGAAAGGAAAGGATGGCATTGTTGCAAAGGGAACAATAACTAATTTACCTACGACTTCTCGCAACTGTTTGAGTCTCATAATAAATAAAGCAGCATTTATATCAGCAAGGCAAATGAGAAAATTATCAGTAAACTTGGGTACTATTTTTTGGCACGGTAGCAGGCATGCGATTCAGTTCTGTAGCTTTCACAGTGCTGTCAAGAAAAGTTGTCGCCGAGTGTAGCTGGAGAAATGCTGTACTACTTTCAGGGCAGCTTGAAGATTGCATGCTTTAATAGAACCTTTCGTTTTTTTCCTTCTCTTTCCAGCAAATGGCGGGCAAGGACCAGGCCGAGAACCAAGATAGACTTAGGGTGCTTCCTCCTGAAAAGAAAGTGATGAATTGTTGCTAGGGTGAGTATTGAATCTTTCTTTGCCTTAGAGACATAGGTCATTCACAAGGGTAGTGTGACTATGGAATGGCCTTTGGCTAACCATGAGCAAAAGTGGCCAACTGCTCAACATCCCATAGTGTCTCCTTTATGCAGAAAATTATCGGGGCTTTCGTCAAGCGGAGGACCATGGTATTCCTGCCCCATTGTGGGCGCGGCCTGAAACTACGACTAAGTACAGTCAAACCTCGATATGTCGAACGCGGATATATCGAATTATGGCCTGTATCGAACGCTTCCTATATCACGCGTGTACTCGCATCTATTTTTTTATTTTTTGTTTCGAATGGAGTCTGACATATACTAATAGATACAGTCTACTCTCGTTACAACGGACCATGATAATCCGGCAAAATGAGTCCGTTTTATCCGAAGTCCGTAATATCCAAACTCCGCAGGGGGAGGGGGGGGGGCGTCACCGTGTGACGATCGTCAGTAGTATGGGGCACGCTAGTTCTGCTGATACACGCTGAACGTATTCGACAGCATGGCTACGAAAGACTTCAATCACCAGCAGAGGTTATCAACAAAATTGCAGTGCCAGTTGTAATTAATGAGCGATTGCTGTTACGGTAGGTGCAGGGACGCTATGTGGCCCCTGCACAGCAGCCAAGCGTAGCCCGATATCAAATGCGTTTCCAGCAGGCTTTTTAAGCCACTTCTGTTGATCGGCTTGGAATAAATTCTTTCTTATTTGTGCGGACGGGAAGGCATATTTAAATGGGGCCGCCTATAGACCGCTGGCAGCTGCTGCTCCAGCGCAGCCTCCACGGCTCGCTGGACAATCCAAACTTGTTCTGAGAGTTCTGAACTGAACAGCACCAAGGCACCTCTAACATTACTATACTAATTTAACAGTGGAACTCACCTGCTTGGTGCATGAGAACGTCTTTCTTTCAAAACTTTGGTCCCGATGCCCAACAACGTTACTGCAGTGAGTGACGAACGTCTAACGCAAACCACAAACAAAAGCGTTTTATTTACACTTAGATCGAAAATAAATTTGCGATATGAGATTGGCGGGCACCCTTGAGCGATGATACAATCACTTCGCACCGCGGCACTGCATGACTGCATTTCAGTCAGCTGCAACACTTCAACCATTCGTGTGACCAACGCGCTCTCAGACTGGCTTGGCTACAGGCTTGGCTTGGCCGGAAGCCACCAATGTTGCCAGCCGCAACTTAAAATTACCGCGGCTTTAATGCGTAGAGAGCGGCGTGGTCAAGTCTGTTGCCAGCCTGCGTCAATGCTGGCAAAAGTCCGCTTTATGCGCCCAATTTCGACAAAAAATACAGCTGATTTCGTCCACTGTAGCCGATAGTCCGTTGTATCGCGGTCCGTTAAAAGCGAACTTTGCTCCATTAGTCTAATACACAGACCGAACTTAGGCTGAATAATGGTCCGTTGTAACCGAAAGTCTCTTGTACCCGGGTCCGTTATAACGAGTGTAGACTTATAATGAACTCAGCCACCCCAGACCGCCCGCGCTTCTTTGACAGGTGGCGAGCTTGCCCGCAACACCCTCGAAAATAGCGGTAGTGCTATGGGCGTTTACGACTGCTGCACACATTGATGGCGCCGAGAGCGCCGTTTGAATGTAGCGGCGTACACACGCTGCAGCCTTGCATCGTCAACGACGCACTGAACTTGTTGCACCAACTCCGCAGTAGCATCGGCAGGCGTTGGCTACGGCATCGGTCGTTGTTGTCGCGCTTGTGTGTTCGGAGTCGGGCCTGTCGCGTGTCATGCTGTGGTTTGTGCAGCGATGGCTGCAAACGTGAAGAAATGGACGACCCTGACTTTTGCTGCTAAACTGGAACAATCCAACGCGTTGAGAATGGTGAGAAGTCGAGAGTCGCGGAGCGAACTCTTTAGGCACAGCAATGAGCACATTGAGTACTCTGCTCAAAAACAAAGGCAAAGTGGAGTGCTCGACAAATGGGTCGTTGACGCAAGGGCCCGAAATATTCCTGTATCGCTACCGGTGTTACAACAGAAGGCTAAGAACTTTGCATTCCTTCTCAGTACCAAGAATTTCAGTGTGAGTAGCGGTTGGTTGCAACGTTTTAAGGCACGCTTTAACATTGTCGGGAAGACTGTATCAGGAAAGAGCGAGGACGTCAATGACAAAGAAATTAAGAATTGGCTTGATCATGAGGGACCCAAAGTTCTCGCGAAGTATGAGCCGAACCAGATGCAGTAGACTCCTGTTAAACGAAACCTGAAGGGACGAGGAAAATGTGTTTCGTTTAACAGGAGTTTCGTTTGCTGAAAGATAAATAGGGGTGCAGAATTATAGTACAAAACCAATCATATTAGAGGCAGTTGTTTCATTTAAGCAGCAATCTTTGTTTTAGAGAGTGTTGTTTACTGAGAGTCTACTGTATTTAATGCTGACGAGACGGGCCTATTGTGGGAGGTGCTTCCGCGACAAACGTTGGACACTCTCGGGGACAAGTGTCACGGCGGCAAGCAAGGCAAGGGCCAATATGGATGAAAGCACGAAGCTGCGGCCACCTGTAATTGGCAAGTTCTAAACTCCGAGGCGCATGTGGAACTGCCCCAATATTCTGGTGACACACGTTAAGGCGTGGGACTTGGACCTGGTACGTCAGGGCCGGAAGGGTGTGCCTTATTGTCAACAATTGCACGGCCACACCACACCGATGCCCAGCTGAGCATCATAGAAGTGATATTTGAGCCGCCTAATACCACTGCCATGCTGCAACCATTGGACCATGGCATTATCCGCACATTTAAAGGAGCACTGACACCAAAATTTTGCACCTTGTTTTTTTTTGTTGCAATAGGTAGCTTATGACCCACTTATCACGGCTGGAAACCTCGTTTACGCGAGTGCACGATGGTTATTTATTTAGAGACGTTTTTAGAGTGCCCAGTCGCAGTTTCGGTTTCAAAGAGCACCGAGCTAGGCAGGAGCAGTTCCGGGGTCAAGGTCAACACAGCTGGCCACGTGACCACGCAAAACTGTGACGTGGGTGCCGCGCGCGTGAGCGTGTGCGAGTGGGCGCTGCACTGACAGCCAGCACGCGCAAAGCCGCAGGCACGGAGGAAGAAATCGCAGGCAGCGCAAGCGCAAGGGGCGTGCCAGCAACCAGCCAACACAAACTCGTGACGTAGTTTGTTTACATTGCCCCCCCCCCCCCCTCCCCCCCCATCTCTCCCCGTTAAAGGGACACTAAAGGGCAAAACGATTTTTCGCGTATTAGTTAAGTACAATTTCACAATCCCGAAAACACCACTGTTACCGCGACACGACGCTTGGTAAGCGAGAAAACACAAACACGCGAAAAGAAAATGCGGGTGGAGGCGCCACCTTGAAATTCCTGCACCGAACACCGTTGTCACCGTCCGTAAAGTGATAGAAACCAGAGGGATGCACACGTACACGTTTCACTTTAACTATTTATTTTTGATGAAACATACAAAAGAAATACACACAAAAAAATACTGGCATCAATGTTACATCTCTAAAGGCTTGTTCGAATTCGACATCGCTAAATAAGAGTCCAAATCACAAACTAATTTCGTTGCGCGTAAAAAACAATAAAGTCCGAATTTACTTTCGTTGGTGGCAGTTGGGGTCCGGGGTAGCACTCGACACTTGCTGGAGCCCTCGGGGCGTAGCGGGGGAGCGACTCGAAACCAGGGACCGGGGCGTAGCCGATGTGGGTTCTGTCCAGACGGAGTCAGTGTGCGTCTTCCTTTCGCCCGAGCCAAGGTTCGACTGCCTCGAGCCAAGGTTCGTCTGCCTCGAACTCTAGGTCAGCTTCTCCGAACTATCGCGGCCCTCTCCCGAGATTCCTTCCGGGGTCAGTGGTAGGAGAGGAGCCTTTCTTCCTGCCGCGCCGGTGCGCCCGGTGTTTACATTGAACTTTGCCCGACGCCGAGACCGCGGGGCCCACGCAGGGGGGCAACTTCTTGCGTTCTGCTGTACGGTATTGGATGCCCGCTCACAGGGGCGGCTTCAAATGCACACGGTCTGGCGACGTTTTCACTTGGCACAAATTCACTTGGAGTTCGATTATTGAACGAAGTCCTTTTCAATACGCACACCCATGACAACCGTGACGTCATAGATTCTGAAGGCGCCTACTGAGTCCTACGTAGCTTCTAATCGACAAAAATGAGGTATGTTGTCATCTGTGGGTGCCATAGACCTCACATACGAAGTTTCAGCAAATTTCATCGAGCTAATGTCGCGAAAATATGAAAAATACATTTGGAATTTCTGACGTCACGCGCGCAGATAATGGCGCCTAATTTAAAAATAAAACTTCAACCTTGATATTATCCGCTAATAATGAACTTATGATAGTGAAACATATGGCATTAGAGTTTCCAGAGTGCACTTGGTCAATCTAAACCAAGTCATTGTTTCGCTTTAGTGTCCCTTTAATGTTGGCGTCGCGAGGGGCAGCGCATCTCGCTCAGTCGCGCGGCGTGCACTTTAAAATTGATTTTAAATATGTTCTAGGCTATATTTGTCCTTGATATCTCGTAGATGTTGTGTATGTCTCCACGTAAATCGATCTCGCTCTTTATCTCATGTTAGAAATTTTGTGTCAGTGCTCCTTTAAGTCCATCTACGAGCGTCAGCTGATCTACATTTTGTTGGCGAAACTCCGGATGTGCTAAGATCTGAAGATCAATCTTTTGGGTGCCATACAAATGCTCAAAGCGTCGTGGGAAAATGTCAAGCAGTTGACGATAGCCAACTGCTTTCGGCATGCGGGCTTCCGTGGACCGTATACTTTTGCTCACAGGTGTACATGTGTGTCAATGTTGACACCGTTTCTCTCGTGCTCACTCTGCATACAGACGAAAGTCATTGTTAAATAGCGAAGAATGATATAGGGCATAGAAAGAGACGTCACCATTACAGTGGTCAAATGTTCTTGCTGCGGGGAAACCTTTTTGAAATGCACGGCAACCCTGTCGGCTCTGATAAGAACAGTTTTTGGCAAGGCAGAAGTGCCAGTGGTGTACAGTTTTAGGGAAACCCCTGCAACTAAATGTGTACTGTACTTGCTTTATCTGTGCGCACAATTTTTATTTGAAAAATGTACTGGTAAGCTGATATGGGTGTTTCAAAAACCTCAATCTCTTTTTTTTCTCGGAACTCGTTTTTCAACATCCTCTTGTTATACGAGTACTCGGTAACATTATTTTCCACTAGGTATTCCTTCTATGCCTCCTATTGAAGCATGTTCATTTTAAAATATAAGTGTGACTTTGTTACCATGTACGTTGCTGTCGCTTTTATGGTTGTGTCGAGGTTGTTCTGCTCTGTGGAACTGCATCCCATGTACCTTTGGCTTGATGGTTTAAAGAAAACATTCACTACACAGTGTAAAAGTGTTTATTGCAATCAATCTTTAACCCCTTGCAGGGAAAACCCCTTTCCACTTTCCGTCCATTTTGGTCTGAAACTGAAACACTCGAAACTCAACTAAAAGAAGTTTTGCTTACTTTTTCACAGATGGTGCATAATGTAGTGAGAAAATGTACGTGTGAATAAACCGTGTAAGAACTTGTTTAGCAGTGCCTGACCACGGCCCGACCACGGACCACGGCCCGACCACGGACCGTTGCGGCTGTGTTGCGTTGTCAGGCAGGGGCCGGCAATGGACCACAAAGGGTTAAAGGGATACTGAACAAAAATTTGAGAAACTGACGAAAACATCGAAATTCTACTCGGAAGACGCCACTGTTCCGATAAACAGAGTTTATTTCACGTATTTTTGAACAGTTGGCTGTATTTTTGGTGGATTTTCAGCGCGCGGCGGCTGCACGCGAACACGAGCCGTGACGTCAGATTCTCCCTGGCGCATGCTGGGTGCACGTGCTCCTGTCCTTATCTTCCTTTTCTCCACCTCTCCTTTCTTTCCACTCTCTCCCTTCCACAAAAGGCACTGATGCCTTACCCCAGCCGGGAGCATTGTTCGCTCCCGTAGTAGTTCTGGGAAACATGGTGCGAGCTGAGCGGGTTGAGAGACGCGGGCGACGGCTGGCACTGATGGGATGCCTGTTTCCGGCGAGTTTCACGTCACATCCTCTAGTTCACGGCGCGGCCGCTAGACACGGTGGTTTGTGAAAAACTAATTAAATTTATTACTTTCCTCTAGTTTCTGCCTGAAATGAAGGTTGTGCCCATCGATTTCAACCCCCCAGTCTTTCTATTTAGCTGGAAATCTTGGCGGCAAAAATTTTGTTCAGTATCCCTTTAAAGTTGTTTGAAACGAGTTTTTGCTGACCATAGTCGGATACAACTTAAGGGCACTGCCGCTGATTGCCTATCCTGCTCGTGCACTCTGCAGTGTTTTCCAAAGGTGGCATCACCAGCCATCTGGCTCATGAAGTCAGTCGGGAGCGCGTGCCCGTTGGTGTAGGCTTGTGCGCATCCACCTTTGAGGAAGAAATGCTGCTGGCTTAAAAGTTGCATCCAACTATAGTAAAGCGTGTTGACAAGAGAGCGTGTTGACTTTTTGTAACGGGGCATTTTAAAAATTCTCTCGCAGGAATGTTCCACTTGGCGGCCACCAATCTGCGTAGAGGGAAGGCCACTTCGACAACACACGAGCAAGAGAACGAACAGACACACGACACACGCAACACACTCGCGCGCATCAGTGGGACAACACAGGGACAGGAAATTTGGCGTCGTGAGCAAGTGTGGAGCCGTGAGTGGAGGAAGAGACGGAACACGAGGGAAAATCGAGCTGGCTCCCCGGCATCATCTTCTGGCGTGCTCTGTGCATCCCCTCCCCTCATCGCTAAAATAGAAGCCAGTCTTAACTGTAGCATATTGGTCCCGAAAAAGAAACAACCACGCTTTTTTGTGCTTGCACCGTGGAAAAAAAAAAATAGCCGAGCTCGGCTCTATCTCCTCCGACGTCACGAGCAGCGGCGATCTCTTGGCTCTCTCCCCAGCCTTCTTTCCCATCTCTAAACCCTGTTGGGCCTTCTTTTCCGGGCCACATTGTGATAGTGGATGACTGAGATGTGTGTGCCGTATCTGTGTACAAGCTTTCTCCCGTTATTTTGTATTCCTTTCACTCCCGTTTTTTTTGTTCGCTTCGTTTCGTTTGGCTGCCACAGTTTCTCCTCTCTCCCCCCCCAGAGGAATCCGAGCTTTCGATATCACCTTTGCAATGAGAGGCAACTCTCACCGTCAAAGCTGCCTCCCGCACTTGAAGAGCAAGAGCTGGCAACAAGTGTGCTGCCCATCACCGCTCCTAGAGTGCCATGCGCGTTGACCGCATCACCACCTTATTCAATACCGCGTGCGCACACCCACGAAGTGTTGCGCATCTCTTGACTGTGCCGCCGCGGAGTTGACTACAGTGCGGAGCAGGAGGCCCCAGCGAGTGTCTTCAAGATGGCGGAAGCGGCAAGGAAGGTGCGGTTTTGCGAATGCGGCGTCAAGTTTTGCATCTGTTCTCTCGAGAAGCTGTCGTTGCCGTCAACCACGGTGTGTCAAGGGCAAGAACGCACGTTTCCAATTGCTGCACAGTACAGTGACCGTCCTCTCCCATTGGTTCCCGTGCCTCCCCTACCCCCCTCCTCTCGCTGTCTGCACTAGCATACTCTTAGAGCCTTAAGTGATCTCTCCTCCTATTGGTCGGGCTGTTTGTCAATTTCATCGAGAGAGAAAGGGGAAGGAGGAAGAGAACGGGTTTGTTTCCTGCCTCGCTTGCGAAGTGCACTGCTTTTTTTTAAAAACAAATTGTGCTACGGCAGAGTGCGCACTGTTTCTTTTTTTTAAGCTCCTTCTTTCTCGCGGCGTACTTTGTACACAAGTTCTGTGGAGGTGAGTCACATCCAACCGATGGAGCGACGAGGAGCGGAACGCCGATGACGTGTGGAGGACTTGTAGCCCACAACAAATGTGTGAAAAAAAAAAAAGACTGTGTAGTGAACTCATTTTGATTTGCTTTGTTTTTTTTACCCCAACTTTGCCTGCTCATTGGCTAGCTTGCTTTTAGACCTCACGGCCTATCTTTCCGTTTTTTTTTTTCGCCTCGGGTACCAGTGTCGCTTGCACTGCGTAAGAGCTTGTTTCTCTTTACCTTTTCTTTCAGTGCATTTGAATTCCCCCCCCCGCCACCCCGCTTATCTCGGTGTTGTGTTTTCCGCGGCTTACGTTTGTTTCTTTTACATCGATTTCTCACGATCTGCTGCCAGCAATGTCGCGCCGCCTTCTTTGTTAATAAGAATGAGCTCCAAGTGAGGCAACATTCTTTCTACTGTACAATAAGCGTTCCTCTTTTTGTTGAATAAATTGCAGTTCTTCTAGAAAGAGCATCACGCAGTGCATTTTGAGTGGGCATTGCTTTCGTCGTCGTGGGGTGTGAGGGGGTTGTAATTTCTCACCCTTATTTCATGGAAGGTGAATGCTTCAAGAAAACTGCAAACTGAAATGTTTTGCAGACTGCCAGGAAGTGATAGACTTCTGTGCTATACTTGTTCAAATATGAATTACTGCAAACATGCCCAAATTTCAGTTCGTGTGCGACTGATTCACCATGACTGAGTTTGGCGCACAAACGTGTGAACATGACTTTTTTTTTTTGTGCTGTAAGCTCGATATCAGTTTTTTTTAATACTCTACAAATATCACCTGGGGTAGTTCGAGTGCAAATAAAATGTTTTTGTGAAGGCAAAAAAACGGCCAGGCCTGCGCCGAACGCACAGCACAGTGAAAGCTGGAAGAGGGGCCTTGCTAGAGCCTTTCTTCACCCCTCTTGGGACAACTACGACAAGCACACTTGCATGGTACCCACTAAGCCATAAATCATAATTTTTGTGTAGTGGGGAAGCGTCTACTGTGCCATTATTCGTCGTTCTTCGGAAAGGCGCGGTACCCGCTACACACTTGTAACGCATTATGTGCACTTTGTTGATGCTGTGGCTGACGACGATGAAGAATTATGCCTGAGGCTTTTGTAATGGGTTGGAGCATTGAACGACCCACTCATTACACAATTCGCATTGTGTGATGCCTGGTTGTTACTTTACTGTTCTAAAATGCTTTATTACACATGTTAATGCGATTCGTTACCCGACAAGAAGCCTGCATAGGGTCAGTTGGCAACGCAGTTTCAAGCACCGGCGTAGCTCAGTGGTAGAGTACTGGGCTGCCACGCAGTGGGCCCGGGTTCGATTCCCATTCTGTCCTGGTATTTTTTTAGTTTTTTTTTTCTTGTTGGTGACGTCACACTGATGTTCAGATGCGAGTCTTGGCTCAAAGCTCTAAGATAAAACTTCAACCTTCATTTTGTAATAATGAGCCTGTCACGGCCAGGGCAACGACGACACAGTTCTCAGAGTATAATCAGTCATTCTGAACTGGTTTAGTATTCTGCTTTGACATATCCCTTTAATTGCAGGCTTGGGCGGCTATCAAATGGAATTTTCGAGAAAATCATTAGTGTAGAAAATGACCGAAGTTATCCGCTGTTGGAACAGCTTAGCGTGGGAGTAACAACCATGTGCATGTGGCAGACCTGTAATAGTGTGCCGGTCATGTTCTAATGTGCTGGCGAAGCCAGGGGGAAGGGGGGGGGGGATTCAACCGCCCCCAAATTATCCCCTTCAGGCACGCATTATGATGCACTGTCCGGAAATGTCTAAATATCGCACAACATAATTCTAAAACACCGATTATTACATTCGAGGAAAGAAAATGAAGAAATATGTTGTTTTTTGCGAGCCTTGCTAAATCTTAATTAGCGTATAATTATATATTTAATAATTCTGCAACCACTCATGTACAATTATTACACAAAAAAGAAGGTAACCTTGGGCTCAAAATGCACACACAGTCAGTTTTTGGTTCTGTACATTTTGAACAAAGAAAAATAATACTTAAGAAGTTTGGTTCTGGAACGCGGCACGTCCAGTGACTCGTCAAACATCGTAGTGCCTTCATCAAAGTGATTAGCTGCAGTCGTATGCAGCACATTGCCGTCAAGTCAAGACGCGTTGACTATGCTGAAGGTGTAATTATTCCTATGCGCAATGTATATTGGCCTTTCTTTCGCACTGGTGTGAGGAACCGACAAAAACAAGTCGCGTCGACATATGTGGACGCTGTGCCTGAAGGGGTTATGAATTTTGCATTTGCATATATACACGCACTCATACAAATGGGCGAACGAACATGCATAATGGGTAGTTGAACTCTCATCCCCGTCAGAAGAATTTCTGGCTTTGCTCCTGTTCTGATGGACTGCAGCTGCATGGCGCCTGTGGCTGCTGTGTTTGCACTGCGATAAATGCAATTTTGCCATTGTCCAGCATGTCCTGTGCTACCATACCTGTGCTGTCGGATGTACGCCGGGTTGGTAACACATTGTTTTTTTTACCGCCAGTTAACTGCAGACGTTTGATGCTGTCATCAATTCTTGATAAAATTGAGTAGACGTGTGCAGGCAGTCGAGAAAAAGACAGCAGCAAAAGAACGCGACATCATCAACGAGGTCCTGAACCACACTGCTATGTAATCGTCGAATGACCTCAATATACGAATTTATTGCCTCGCGGATCGATTGCCACCAAATTTATCGAACCCGTGAAGAACGAGCGGGAGTCAGGCCCGTAGCCAGGGGGGGGGGGGGGCTAGGCCCCCCCCGAAATTCGGATAAAGGGTGGTGGTTTGCCAAGAAAAAGTAATAAAAATAGGTGGTTTTCATGGTTTTCAACAGGTGCCCCCCCCCCCCCCCGAAAAAAATTTCTGGCTACGGGCCTGGCGGGAGTTATAGGGTTTTGTCGCACGCTTTAATGAAAGGGGCACTAAAGAGTAAAACGATTTTTCGCGTATTAGTAAAGTACAATTTCACAATCCCGAAAACACCACTCTTACCGCGACACGACGCTTGGTAAGCGAGAGAACGCGCGAAAAGACGACGGTGAAGACGCCATTTTGAGATTCCCGCACCAAACACCGTGACGTCATAGATTTTGAAGGCGTCTACTGGGTCCTGCGTAGCTTCTAATCGATAAAAATGAAGTACATTGTCATCTGTGGGTGCCATAGACCTAGCATGCGAAGTTTCAGAAAATTTCATCGAGCCAATGTCGCGGAAATACGAAAAAATAAATTTTGAAATTTTCGACTTCACGCGCGGAGATTTCGGCGCGAAATATAAAAATGAAACTTCAAGTTTGATTTTCTCCGCTAATAATGGACTTATGATAGCGAAACATATGGCATTAGAGTTCTCAGAGTGCAGTTTATCCATCTAAACCGAGTCATTGTTTCTCTTTCGTGTCCCTTTAAGCGCCTTCTCTCGACACAACGAGCGCGCTGGAAGCTACACAGGGAGGGGAAGTCACGGGGCCAAGAAGTTACGTCAGCGCGTGTCATGTATCACCTTGAGTGCGTGTGATGAAACGTGCTCGCTCTCTCCCGTTGTTATCCCTGCGCGCGCTCGTGTGGCTACTGTGCAATGTTAGCAGCGCGGCGCTAAAGTCCCTAGATACGCCGGTACGTTGCGGCACCCTGTGGCGAGAAGTACAGTACTCACGGATTCAAACGCGACATCATTTTTTTTAAATGCGAATGCATTTCTTAGTCGGGCTATGTCAGGCATCCGGCGTTGTCCGCGCGCCGGCAGTAAGGTCCCTTAGCCGGCAGGTGTTATCTCTCCGCTCTCACTCCCTCTCCCATAGCAACAGCTGCGGGCGCGCGCGCTTATCCTCGCCCCTAGCAACCGGAGCATGTGGTGCGAGAGAGTGTAGGAGAGGGTAGGTGCAGTGCTTCGCCGCTCCTTCTCTCGCCGTTCGCTCTCTCTCCTCCCTGCGCCCCACTCTCCCGTCCGCTCGCGCCTCACTCTCGACCGTTCGCTGGCTGGGCGCCTCTCAAGGCGATGGCAGAAGTCGGTGTCGGCGCAAGAAATGCATTCGCATTTCCTCACGATTCCCTTCGGGGAGGTGGGGGGCATTTTTTTAGTATTATGACTGGTACGCGCAACTCGAGATAACCACGTCATGTCACGACGAATTTGGTGTCTAAAGAAAAATGTTGACTCATCATATACGCGATCGAGTCGAAATTACGCCGAGTGAGTGAGTAAGAATTTTATTTTGGCCCAAAAGTGGCAGAGGCTGGACGGAACCGGAGGCCCCGCGCTAGCTCAGCTCCACCCAGGAAGGGGCCGGAATCTGGAGCCTCTCGGCGGTGTCCCGGGCAGGGGCGTAGCCAGAAATTTTTTTCGGGGGGGGGGGCACCCCCTTGATTTCGGGGAGGGCACCTCCTTGAAATGGCCATTTTTCGCTATGTATGCCATGGCGAAAAAAAAATTTCGGGGGGGGGGGGGCACGTGCCCGGTGTGCCACCCCTGGCTACGCCACTGGTCCCGGGCCCTTTGGACGGCCAGAAGTTGGTTTCTGGATAAGGGTGTCAATGCAGGCTAGTTGGTATTTCATAGCAGGTTTTGGGTGTAGCGCCACGTACGAAAATATCTTTTTTAGTACGCGAGTACTAAAAAGATATAAGAGAGTTTTAGAATAGAGGGAAACGCTTACGTTAGCGTTAGCGTGAGTCCCAACGCTAACGCTAAAACGGAACGCGCTGCGTGGCTCTTTTAGTACAGCGGGAGGCATTCCCGCTAACGCTAACGCAAGCGCATACGGCGCCATCTAGACAAAAAATGCCCCCCACCTCCCCGAAGGGAATCGTGAGGAAATGCGAATGCATTTCGCGCGCGCTTCACTCCATTTATATATGGTGGTTGTGGTTCGAAGAAGGAAAAAGGCGCCTAATTTCTGCAGCCCGGTCGGGAGCACGGCGCAGCGC
This sequence comes from Rhipicephalus appendiculatus, assembly GCA_030522465.1. Lineage (NCBI taxonomy): Eukaryota > Metazoa > Arthropoda > Arachnida > Ixodida > Ixodidae > Rhipicephalus > Rhipicephalus appendiculatus. The sequence goes on along the minus strand of JALIZH010025098.1, from coordinate 328,932 downwards.
CTGTTTTTTTTTCTTTTTTTTATCGCGGTAGCTTCGCTGAGCTCCCGCGATGCGAGCGCCCTCACGCGCCAGAGCGCGCTCCTCCTCTCCACTTTGCTAGGGGCGAGGATAAGCGCGCGCGCCCGCGGCTTTTGCTATGGGAGAGAGTGAGAGCGGAGAGATACCTCCTCAACCTATCCTCTTCCCCGCGGACAACGCCGGACAACGCCGCCTGACATAGCCCGACTAAGAAATGCATTCGCATTTAAAAACACTAAATGCACTGTAGAATCCACAAGTGCACCACTAACTCGCCCTTCAGGATCCAAAGTCACCACTGCCGCGTCTCCGCGCCGCATTTGGTTCAGTGTTGTGTCTGGCGGCCCGAAACACATCACTTTCTTTCGACATATACCGCAATGGAGTATTCTTCAAGACCCTGTAACCTGTCTCGGATTGACATGTGGCCGTCTTTGCCTTATCTTGGAAACAGGTGAATGAATATAGCGTCGCCATCTCTCCGCGGCTACCAAAAACATGAGCGAACCTTTTAAACAAATTTTGTTAGGCCTACTACACCGCTAATCGACAACGTATCTCGAAAACAGAGCTATTTTATCGCCAGTAAACTGCTGGCGAAGCCTCATTACTCAAATCTAAATCAAATACGAGCATTATTTGGGAGTGAATGAGCTTAATAATGCAGGCCGACGACTAGAAATATTCAAAGTGGACGGCTCTCGCTTCAACAGGCACCGCCATCTTGCCCTACGTACGTAATCTCTTGCGTGCGTTAGCGTTGAACGCTATATTCCAGAAATAGCGTACGTACGTAAGAGTTCGGGCTACGTTTACGTACTGCGCATGCTCAGTGTGGAGCACGCAACGCTAACGCTAACGCTAAATCAGAGAGGAGGCGCTGGCTAAATCCTTGCGTTTGCTGTTTCCCGCTATACTAAAACTCGCTATAGAAAAAGAGAAGAGCGGGGGTTATTTGAAGCCTATGTCATCAACAAGTTGGGGAGCAGATGCATCAGCAAGCCGTCTCTGGAACTATTTTCATGTGAGATAGACTATCTCGACGATTAGTGCGGTAGGCGGTGTTATCTGGTTTTTACTATGTGGCAGTGTTTTATCGGTAACACGTGGTGTTTTTCATGGCCTTATATTTGCAATCGACGCAAAATAAAGCTTAGTTGCGAGTGCGCCTCTTTCCTGTCATCTTCTTTCTTGGTTTCTGGGTTCCGCGTTGCGCATGGCAACCTCCCAGGAGGTTTTGTACGGAAATTCTGACCCCGAGTTAAAAGGCGCAGAGCCAGAACATATGATCTAAACTACAGTACTCGTGATTACAGCGCTGACAGTGGGGTGGAAAGTCTGGGTCTATTCTATTTAGTACGGCTGGTGTGATGTACGTTTTCGTCTGTGTGACCGCTTATATGACCTGAACTGAAGACGGTGGAAACTAAAGTATGTGCGTTACTTAGGAGCCCTAAATTATCCTGCGTTGATCCGTGAATACTGTACATCTGATCCAGAGCTGGGTGGTATCGCGATAGTCTTTGTGAGATACTTCTGAGTATCTGTCTTTCTTTATCTAGATACGTCTGAGAAATGCATTAGTATCTCAGTAGTGAAATACTTTTACGGTGTATCGATTGTGTCGCTATACTATGTAGGACATGGATATCTCGTTACATTTTTTTTTGTTTTGTTTTTTGTTTTTTTGCGGAAATCAGCTTGTAGGACATCGGTATCTCGTTACATTTTTTTTTTTCGGAAATCGGCTGAGGCGTGTTTCCAAGGGGGGGAATGAAGGTTTTTTTTCTCTTTTTTGGGCGAAGACAAGCAAAGGCGCGCCGCCGGTCGGCGACATAAGAAGTGCGGCGACGGTTTTTCCTCAAGCACAGAATCGCATATGTGGTTAAAGCGCGCGACGCCGCTGTCGGTAGAGTGACCTAGAATAGGGGAGTGTCCAAAGCGCCGGCTCCCGCGTGGGCCTTTTGCGGTGAACTGCCGCGCCGCGCCGCTGCTGCGCCAGACCCGTGGGCTTTCCGCGCTCGGGAGCGCGCGGAAAGCGAGGGGCGTCTGCTACGCGCTGTAGTTTTTGGCGCTGGGTTTCCACACAGGGCACTTGAAGCTTACTTAACTTTAATAATGTGGTGCGGAATAGAGCTTACCCATCTTTGAGCGTTGTTTTAGTGCGGGGGCAACAACAGAATGCAAAAGATCGTCTGTCAAGCGGCATCAGCGTGGCCTAGTTACAGCGATAGAGCTTGAGAACGTTGGTGCGTGCTTAAAAACGCGCAAAATGAGCAGGGACAAGGAAATAACGAAAAGAAACTTTTTCGCACGAGGGTGTCGATGCGCGTTTGTTGGTTGGTCACACTTGTACGAGTTGAGCGCTCAAACGGACGCGGACTCTTTGTTTTCTCCGTGTCCGATTGAGCGCTCAACCCGTACAAGTTTTTCGCACGGGTAATCGGGCAAGGCATCGCGCATGCAATAATTAAGAGTAATAAAAGAAGGTAAATTACACGTGCCGTCAGCTGGAATTCTTACGCGCATTGACCGCTTTGCCCACCACTATAAACGAGCACCACTGCTTGTGTACGCCAGTGGCTTTCTAGCCATATGTACACCGCTTTATTCGACAATTTGTTAGCCTCGACTAGCTCTTTATTATGAACAGAGCACATCGCGAAGACGTAAGGGGGAAAAAAAAGAAAGAATAGAGACGGTCATACGATCGAAATACTGTTGGCTTATTTTTGCTTCTGAGGTATCGTACAAGGCTAACCAAGTTCAAAGCGTGCGTTAAATTATGACATTTGAAAGAAAAGCAATTCCACAAGATTGTGCATAAAAGGCGTATTATAGAAAATGCAGTACCAATGTCCAGATATGATGAAATTAAAGTTAGAAATACCCCTATCCTCAGTGCTGTACAAGTTGAATAGCTGCCTGTGCGAAAATGCGTCGGGTTTGTTTCTATCTACAGGGATCGCTCAACGTCAGTATGAAAAAATTTCCGCGAGATGCGTGCATCGCTTCAAGACTTCACTATACGAAATGAAGACAGTTTCAAACTCATTTTTACCTTCAGCTATTCTGAAGGTTCTCGGTGGTTAGCGTTCGCACGGTAGACGAGTAGTTATATGAAATGCGACTGTTCCCGCTGCAATTGAGTGCGCATCAACAGGGCATCCGGCTACAATTTCCCGCTTTGTCCTGATGAGCTCAATATAGCGTACACCATGCTTTCGTGCTAAAGCACCCTAGTACTAACAAAACGCAATTTTTTTTTCGTTAAATGACACAGCGTGTCTGTCATCTCTTTATAAATATAAAGAGATGGCATGATAGGCAAAGCAAGCCTCTTCTGTACGTACCACGTGCGTGTGTAATCAGCTCCTCACGTTCGTTTTCGGGCGATCGCTCGTAACATGAAGTGAGGCGTACACGATGGTGCACTGTTATCGATACATTTACTTGGGTTTGTATTGTTTTTTTTTAAAGGCGAAAGCCTTAGATGCCTCATCAAACACGGAAATCTGGCGCCGGCGTCCCGCGTCGCCAACACGAGTGATGCAAAAAGAATCACGTGACGACGTCAGTATGACGTCACAGATCGATAAAATTTGTCACGGCATCATGACGTCATTCAGCATGATGTCATGTAATAAGGTCATCCCCTGACATGGTCCCTTTGCATTGCCTCCGTGATCAGTGGGCCGATCACGGAGGCCATGTAAAACCAGGTGACGTGCAGAAAACCTCGCAATGCCTTCGATCCTGGGGGGCAGTGCGAAACCACATTAGGGGCAGAAAGCTTTTGGAGGGGGCGGGCGAGGACTAAGGCACCGAATGAAGAAAAAGAAGACCACGGCTTTCGCCGTCGAGTTGTCTTAAGCGAATGCATAAGGGACCTTGTGAGTTTAATGTTTTTCATGCATTTCACCTAGGCGATCAATTCTTCAAACGTATAGGCAAGTCTTACATCTTGAGATCGATATTGCTGATCACCATGTTTTCATTCCCTGACGAGCACAAATCACCAGACCACGCATCGTCTGAATTATTTCTGGCCGTAGAAAGTGGGTTTGCGTGCCACACAATTAGCCGTTGCGCAAATCACAAGCATATCAAGTTAGTGATGTCATGACCTTACCAAGCGAAAGAGACGCGAGAGTTACGCGAGGTATTTTTTACTTTTCGTACCGCGGCGCATTCCGCTTCTCTTGAAAAGGCTTGAAACAGCAAAGCGCAGGAAGCAGCCATGTGAGACCAATCGAATACACGAAATAAAGGAAAGGATATGAAGTGTGCAAACGCTTAAACCTTGAGATAGCCATTTACTACGTACATATGTCTGCTACGTTCTCTTGGTCATCTTTATGATCTACAGCTTATTCTTTTCTGCAGCACGTTTACGTTCGTCATTCCACACGAAACTAAATTAAGCACCTTCGCTCACGATGGGTGCGCGCAGAATGCGTTCCTCAAACGGGCGCGTGTAAGTGCGTACGATTGCGGTGACAAAGCATCTGAAAGGAAATATACAAAATCCCTGTTTCATAATATACAAACGTGTTCTCTGCGTGGTCAATCGCTGCAGTATCACGTTGCAGTGACGCAATATTAAATCTTGTCCATATTACCGCAACGTTGGCTAACAGCGGCCAAAATATCGGGCGCGTAGCAGACGCTCGCCGCTTTGGCGCAGCTTCCACCGCGGAGAAAGCCCACGGGTCCGGCACGGCAGCGCCGCGGCGCGGGAGTTCACCGCGAAAGGCCCTCACTCCTCCCATGTATTTGCGCGGCGCTTTGGACACTCCCCCTATTCTAGGTCACTCTACTGTCGGTAGAATGGCGGAAGCAGTGTTGTCGGCCTCTGACGACGAAAGTCGCTGTCTCTCAAGGTCAATGCAGCATGCCTATTTTCTTCGGATAGCAAGCCATTACTTCGTGACCCCCACGTGGATACCGCCTTGTAACAGAGGCTTTGCAACGCTTCGCGCAAATTCAGTTCTCAAAGCGGCGGCGTTTCCAAAGCGGTGGTTCCCGTAGTGGCGGCGGAAGTGACTAGGAAATATCTTAGTCGCGCTTTCAGCCACCCCTCCAGCGCGTCAGGGTTGTGGTGCAAGGCTCCCCCCACCACCGGAGCCAACTTCGCCTGTTGCGGCTTGCTAAAATGGGTGCTGGTAGCATCCCCGAAATAAATAAAAAGTATTCCAGTATCTGTATCGCTGTATCTTTATTCCGGGAGACTTTTATCGTCTTTTTGCAGAATTATCACCGAAATATCCCGTTACGTCGAAGGCCAATGTATCTCAGTATATATATATATATATATATATATATATATATATATCTGTATTTTAGGATACCAACCCATATATTTCGATATGTGTATTCCGGAATACTTTTCCGAGCATCTCTGCCCAGCCCTGATCTGATCCAAACGCCGCTCTTGATTTATGTCGGCTATTGGCCAATAGCATGCTATCTGTTTTGTGACGTCAAACAGCAGGGCGCCGGCAGCTACGATATAAGAGTGAGCACAGGCCTCTTTATGAAAAGTGGGCGCCTGAGAAAATGGTAACTTCCCGTTCCGATTCTAAACTCTCCCTGCCGCGCACGACTATTTAGCTGTGATGTTCGTAACAGTGTCTGCTTACCGCTGGCTGTGTTCTGTCACCTAGCTCGTGGGGTTGTTCATGACCCATTTGAGAATGCGAAAAAAATCCTGGCCATCTTCACGAAGTGAATGCTGATGAGTGGGGCGAAGCTCCAACGCTTATCGGTAAAACCGTCAAACATTCGCCGACACATCATGTAAAGACGTGACACATAATGATACATAATGACACATAATGATATTTTACTTTACGGACCACAAAGAAGGGTTGTTCCCAATGAGCTCGGTGACCCGCTTCCCTTTGAAGATTATAGCTTTTTGGTCAGTGAAGTACGTGGCGAGGGGATCTCGAATTATAGGATACAATGCAAAGTTGGAGAAGGCAATGTCGATACAGATCCCTCTGATGGTGGTGGGACGCTTACAGTCGTACGAGCTGCACCAGAGATAGTAACGGGACATCATGTGTGGGACTAGCCGCGCCGCTGCTTTTGTGTTCATGATGAGTAGCTGCGTCGAGATGTTCGCTGACTGAGCTCCCGGCGAATAGGGTTCCTCGATGCGCGCGCCCCCCTTGGAGGGTGGAGCCATTCTTTGAGGGGGTGAATGCCGCCTTCCGATCGGCGGCCGCCATTCGGCTCCCCCCGCCTCGTCGCGGCTGGTTGAGTGAGACAGGTGCGCGGCGTTTTCTCGGACAAAATTCCCGGGTGTTGCGTGCCACAGTGCACAAACCACTCGCGAAATGGCTATAAGATGTTCAGATTTCCGAAAGATCCGAAAAGGCGACTGCTGTGGCTGGTAAAGATCAAGCGCGACGAGTGGCAACCCGCGGACCGTTCGTGTTTGTGCAGCATAAGCTATGCCATTTCAGCATTTGGAGAGTTATAACTCGCCGCACTTACGCTGGCCTTCTCGCTCGACGTAACTCGCCGCAACGTATACGTTGCCGAAAGAATACTTTCGGGGCACTCACTGTTCTCGCATTGTAGGTTCAGAAACGACGCCTTGGCGTTTGTCAGCCGGTTCCAGGACGCGTATGCCGAACGGTGACGGCGTATGTGCGTGTGCGTGTTTGCGTGTATGTGCGTGTACGCGTGTGTGTGTGCGCATGTACGCATGATTGTGCGTGTACGCGTGCGTGTCTGTGCGCGCGCATGCGTCCGTGTGTGCGTACGTGTGTGTGTGTGTGCGTGCGTTGCCGCGTGCGTGTGCCCGTGTGTGTGTACGTGTGTGCGCATGCATGTCGGTGAGTGTGTGCATGCGTGCGTGTGTGCATGCACGCGCATGCGTGTGTATGTGTACGTGTGAGTGCGAGCCTGTGTGTGTGTTCGACGTCATAGGTCGGCACTTTAAGGGAGTACTCACTCAAGCTCACTCACCACAATTTTTTCAGCCTTCGCACTCACTCACGTTCACACTCACGTCCACTCACACTCATGAGTACTCACTCACGTTCACACTCACCTCCATTCACACTCATGAGTACTCACTCACGTTCACACTCACGTCCACTCACACTCATGAGTACTCACTCATACTCAACTCAACACGTTCAAATGAGTGTGAGTTGAGTGCACTCATGAGTGAGTGTGCCGAGCTCCATAGGTCGGCACTTTAAGGGAGTACTCACTCAAACTCACTCACCACATTTTTTTCAGCCTTCGCACTCACTCACGTTCACACTCACACTCATGAGTACTCACTCACGTTCACACTCACGTCCACTCACACGCATGAGTACTCACTCATACTCAACTCACCGCGTTCAAATGAGTGTGAGTGGGTGTGAGTTGAGTGCACTCACGAGTGAGTGTGCCGAGCTATGGTGTTCGTATGTGTGTGCGTATGTGCGATGCGTGTGCGTGAATGCATATCTGCGTGCCTGTGTGGGTTTGTACGTGTGTGCGTGTGTACACGTGCGTGTACGTGTGTGTCTGTGTGTGCGTGTACAGGCGTGTGTGTGCGCGTACGTGTGCGCATGTACGCATGATTGTGCGTGCATGTGTGTGTGCGTGCGAGCATGTTCGCATGCGTGTGTGTGTGTGTTTCTACGCGTGTGCGTGTTTACGCGTGCGTGTGTGTGCGCGTGCGTGTACGTGTGTGCATGATTTAATGCCATAAATTTCATGACTTAATGCCATAAAAGCCGTATGTAGAGCCCCAAATAGTATGATATGTATTCAACAATTTTTTTTTGCCCATCTGCTATTTACAGTAAGGTACAAGAGATGAAAACAAAATTCAGAATACTGTGCGTTGCAGGGTGCGGTCAGTAAAATGGGGTAGCTGATGAATAATTCGAAAACAAGATCTGAAAATATGGTGTGCATTCACAGTTTTTCTCTTTTCTCGTGACAGCACGTGGTTTTTTTTAATTCTTTTTTTTCGCACGGCAGGCAAACTGTTTTTACACTTTTGTGGAAGGCACAAAACACACAGACACAATGAAAGGCCATGGGACTTGGGTGCGTGTGTTTCGCATCTTTAACCAATATAAATAGTTACCGACTAGCCCAAGAAGATGCTAACTGAACGTGTTAACGCGGCTGGCGTGGACGGTAGTTTTCTGCTGCAAGCAACTCCAGCTGCTAATGTCGCTTTAAAAATAAAAATTAGAGAATAGAAATCTGAGACCTTCACACTCCCGATGTGAAAACTTTGTATTTTTGTCATGTTGTTTGAGTACCACTCGTTTTGACACAACGAACTCCGCATGCAGCCGCGCGACGCCCGTTGGCTGCCTATCGTGGCTATAGGCGGCCTGCGGAGAGGGCATCGTAATGGCGGACGCCGTAGCAGACGACGCTGTTGTCTCCACCCTCCACGGCGGCGGAGGGGAGCGCGCTCATCGAGGAACCCTACCGGCGAAGATGACGGCGCGCCATCTAGTGGGCGCCCTTTCAATTATCGCACAGCCGATGACGCTGACATGATGGCAGCGTCATCTTCATCGCACTAGCGTGACAGCACAGCTGCTCCTCTAGCGGGAGCAATGCGAACTAGCGTACAGCCGATGACGCTGACATGATGCCATCTAGTGTACACGGCGCCAGGGACATAGCCCCGGCTAGAGGAGCTTCGCCCCTAAAAGAGAGAGAGAGAGAGAGAGAGACCAGAATAACTAATTTGTGTAACAGCAGGCATCACTTTGGCATTTAAAGCCCAAGATGGCTTCCTACGGGCAAGCCCATACGAGCACGAAGATTCACAGTGGGATTAGACATGTGTCCACTGCAACAAAAGTCTGAAAGCTACTAAGCACTATATTGTCGTGGGATGAGAAAATACGCGGTCCATAATCCGGAGAGAATGCGTCAGTCTTTCCGACGCTATTGGATTTAAAGCGGCAGGAAGTATAAAATGGTGAACGGTTGAGACAGCATGCAATTTCTTAAGATGTTCCGAATATTAGTGAAAACACACACACACACACACACACACACACACACACACACACACACACACACACACACACACACACACACACACACACACACACACACACACACACACACACGCACACACACACACACACCGCACGCACACGCACGCACACACACCGCACACACACACACACACGCGCGCGCACACACGCATACGGTCACACAAATAACAGATGACAGAGGAGACTATAGTGCTTGTATATGTAATTCAAGTAACAGTACATTATATGGATACACAACCTTGATGAAAACGAACATACAATGAAGGAAGCAAACAAAGGGAGAAGGCAGCGAGGTTAAGCAGAAAGACTTCCGGTTGGCTACCCTACACTGGGGTAATGGGGAAGGGGAGTGAAAAGATTGAGAAATGAAGGCGAGGAAGGTATACAGGGAACGCGATCTTTGAAGTCTTTTAACTCTGTTGTAGTAATTATGATATAAACGTTAATAAATGGTATTGGGCGATAAGACAACTTGCCGCCGGCAAGGACCGAACCTGTAACCTTCGAATAACGTGTTGGTTTTTTCATTAAGGTTGTTTTGTCTATTAATAAAAAACAAACAACAATAAACGAGCACTTAATCTTCACCTTCTTTTGTTCATCCATAGGAACAGAGAGTCCTGTTTAAATAAATGAACAAATAGCACACAATATAATTGCGAAATAAAACTTCACTAAACATTGCACGAAACGTCGTCAACGTTTTGCCGTTCCGCATTAGTTGTGCGAAGGGAATCCGGCTTACGCGCATGATGTCACGTATGGTTGCCGTGACGTCAAAGCCCGTATACGTTATCTCGCAGACGCGATTGCTTTTCGTTCCGCATTCAGCACCGTATGACGCATTCGCGATATCGGGTTGCCTCGTATGCATGGAGTAGGCTTGATAGAGGAAATGGCTTCGCTTGTTTTCGAAGAGGAGAGTTGCACGGGGTGCATATTTGATGGGCTTACGTATACTGCACGTTATGGCAGTGTAGGAGAGCGGAAGTTAGAATGCATCGAGCTGGCTAGGCCCACCATGCTTGGCAAAGATTAGAACGAACTTGAGGCAACGCGAGAGAGAGTGCTCGATGTTTTTGGGAATTATTACGGTGGGCCTTGAGACCTACCTACTAGCATAGGCGTGCACGGGGGCAGAGCCCCCCCCCCCCTAGTCACCTGAGAGGAGGGGGGCGCAAAGTTAGCTCCATACATTGACATAATAGGGAGGGGGGGCGCTGCGACGAACCTTCGCCCCCCCCCCCCCCCTGAAGGGGAAGCCTGCGCACGCCAGTGCCTACTAGTAACTTATTTATAAAACAACAAAAGCTCAAATCAAGTAAACTATACGACTACAAAGTCCTCCGTTGTTTATCGACACAACCTCCCATCTACAGGACGCAGAATGTCAACACGTTATGCCCCAGCTGCCTATAGAGCGGACACCGACCACACGAACACGCACGAATTAATTAACGTCCGACCTAATAGTAGTAGTTGTAATAATAATAATAATCATATCTGGGGTTTTACGAGCAAAAACCACGGTATGATTATGAGGGACGCCACAGTGGAGGGCTCCGGACATTTCGACCATCTCGTGTTCTTTAACGTGCACTGACATCGCACAGCACGCAGGTCTCTAACATTTCACCTCCATCGAAATACGACCGCAACCGCTGGGATCGAAACCGCGACCTTCGGGTCAGCAGCCGAGCACCGCAAGGTCCATCCTCGCCTGTCAAATACCCGCGTTAATAAATCGGATTAATTCAGGAACGTTGTACAATGCAAGGCAGAAGCAAACACGTTTATGAACATCTTTTCACACACATCAAGTGCCTAAGAATGCCAAAAAAATAATTATACAGTCATAGCAATGCTCACGAGTCATAAGTTGCCCTTCACTCATTGAAGAACAAAACCTTATTGGTGACTTGCATTGATGAAGCGGTACGTATAAATATACATACCCGGGCCGTAGCCGAGGCCTCACCGCCTCCCGGTTCCGTCCTGGGTGGAGCCACCGACTTGATGGGGAGCGCCAGACCTTCCTTCATCATTTTCCTCAAGACTCTGTCTCCTTCCACTATTTCCTCTCCCTCTTTCAATTTCCCCCCATCCCGTTCCCACGTGTAGGGTAGCAAACTGGTCATCCTGGACTGGTTAACCTCCCTGCCTTTCCTCTCTACCATTTCTTCTCTCTTCTTCCTCAAGACTATTAAATAAGTTCTCGTCACTTTCACTGGGGGGGGGGGGGGGAGGGGGTTCAACCATACTGTATCTATGGTCGCGCGTGCATTTATGTTTTCATCTATGCCAACACATGCAAAATAGAATTTTTTTTTTTGGGGGGGGGGGGGGGGGGTTAAGGGGGGGTTGAACACCCTAACCCCCCCCTCCTCGCTTCATGGCCAGTGGTTTACTGTTCACCTTTACCCCCGGAACCCATAAACTTCTCACCTTTACCCCCGGGACAAAAGGCAGATCCGTTATAGCAAAAGCTTGTATTCTTTCAGAGTCAGCCGGCAAGAGTGAGGTCGCTGCGGTAACACTTCGCCCTCCCCCCTTCCCATTCCTTAATGGTGAACCCTGCGCATGCCTATGGTTGTGAACATTCTCGCCCGAAAGGCCCTTAACCATAGGCGTGCGCAGGGTTCCCCTTAAGGGGGGGGGGCGAAGGTTCTTCGCAGCGCCCCCCCCTCCCTATATGTCAATGTAATGCTGACTTTGCGCCCCCCCCCCCCCCCCCCCCGAGTCTCAGCGCCACCCTTCCTATTACGTCAATGTATGGGGCTGACTTTGCGCCCCCCCTCTCTTAAGTGTCTGGGGGAGCGGCCGCCCTCCTGAACCCCCCCCCCCCCCCCCTTTGTGCGCACGCCTATGCCCTTAACGGAAATAAAGTTGTTCCGGAAATAAAGTTGTTACGTTTGATCAGTGCTTTATTCTGTTTTCACCGGCTGGCTGTGGAGCGGTAAATGTTCACTGAAGATGGCGTGGTGCTGAATTGATTATAATAATAACAAAATATATGCAGTGACAGTTTAGAACAAAATGCGAGATGATCGCTTTGGCATCAGATTTAGAGAACGAAACCCGAACGCAAACCAAAAACCGCAGTCAAACTGGAACGTACCGAATCAAGTAAAGAGGTTCTTTTGTTGAACAGACTGTGCGAAACATTTCACTCCATTCCACGCAACACTGATTTTTTCTGTAACATTCCTATTCACAAACACAGACAGGCTGGGAACGCCACAAATGAACGAACAAATGAGCGGGACTGTCGTCGACTTCGCAAACTCGGATAAGTCTTCACACTGGACGCGCTCATGGGAGGTGGGCAAGGGGGGGGGGGGGGGGGGGGTTGCCCCCTGCCCTTTGGTATTTCGAATAGTATTGTTCTGTGCAATAGCAATAAGCTACATAGCTTCATTAGGATACTCAGGTCGGGCATATACGTGTAAAACTGCCTTCAGGATTGCCAGCCAACTTTGCACGTTACACATTATAAACTAATCTTGCCGGTCACGTCACGACCAGTGGCGTAACTAGATAGGACGGCGCCCATGGCAAATATATTTCCGCGCTCATCATGACGATAATGATAGTGATTATCATTATTATTATTATTATTATTATTATTATAGTTATTATTATTATTATTATTATTATTATTATTATTATTATTATTATTATTATTATTATTATTATTATTATTATTATTATTTGTGCAAAAAATACATCTGACTAGATGTTTAGGCAAGCGAATGAGCAATTTCTTGATTGATTGTTCACTACAGTGGTTTAAAGCCGTCTAGCATGTCCACGCATCGTACGACACAGCAGAAGTTCACAAGGTTAGAAAAAATGTGAAAGAAGAAATGGACCTCACCCGTCACCTGTTGTCGTCTCGCTTTACACGAAATATGCGAAGTTCGTAAATTACATACAACCACACAAAACAGAACGACGAAGTAGGCATGTAAACGGTTCTTATCGTTTAGGCTACATCACCATGAAACGTATTGTTCCAAATTATTTATTGCCTACATCAAATCTGCATACTATGCCTTTTTTTATATCAATGCTAATCATGCGTTCAAAAATTCCTTCCGGCAAACCATGTTGTCGCATATGTTATTGCCTTTTACGACGCCAGTGCTAATTTTGATCGTGAACAATAGTTGTCAGAAAAAAAAAACGCGTTCTTTATGTTTGACATGTAAAACAAGGGACAAGCGCATTACGAAAGGAGCTGTCGCTCTCCGGTCACACATTTCCACCGTCGGCTCCGCTCTTGACCAGGAGTCTCAAACACGCGGCCCGCGGACCTCTGCTTACGTGGTTTCAGACTCTCAGGCAGCTTGTCGCATGTACATCAAGGGCATATTACCAACAAGGGCCATCCAGCTGTTGGGAGGCGAACTTCTCTTTGATCACGGGTTAGTGTGGGGTCCAGCCCATACGGGCCAGGATGGCAATGAACTAGTTCATTGCCAAGCTCGAGTACTCAGTGGGCGAGCCCCAAGCACACCCGCCACTGAAGAGGACACAGATGATGGGGTGACACGGCGTGGAATCCTGGACAAACAGAGATTAGATCGCCGCACCGGGGCACCTCCCCACAAGGACCTCGACAGACATCAAGCACGGGACTGGCCCCGCTTGCAGACCAATACATTTCCGAATCTGCATAAGCTTCACGTCATGTATCCGGAGAGATATCCCAACGCATGCCCCTGGTGTGGAGATATTCCCACACTAACACACATAACCTACGTCTGCCCAGAACGACCCGCCACAGTTGACACATGACATACGCACCCAATCCAAACGTGGTCGTGGGAGGCGCGACTCGCTGAACGGACCCTGGGAAGCCAACTGGCGACCCTAGGTCAGGCCCGCCGAGCCGCTTTAGCCAGTGGAGCCTTGGAAGAAGGGTCCCACCCGCGATGAACCACTTTTTTTAAAATAAACGTTGTGTCTCTCTCTTGCCAGTGAACCGCGGCCCGCACGTGACTGTCTTCATCGCACGTTTTTATCATTTTTTTTCTCTCTTAGTAAGTGCGCTTATGAGCTACACAGGCATGACTTGCCTAGAGCATTTTTTTCTTGAGGGAACCCCTGCGGTCAACATGTGTTGATACATAACCGTGAAACAAAACTGTATATTTCAGAATTGTCGTTCAGATTTTAGTCATTTTGGAGGTAGATTTATGTTGTTGGAATCCCGGTGCCAAATTGCCTTCAGAAATGACCCATATATGAGACAGGGGAAACGTATTTCAAATGTCAATGTTAGCCATTTGAAACATTAGTATTTTTTTGTGTGCGTATGTTTTGTGCCCCATCCGGAGTCTATATCGACCAGATGACGCTGATACAATCTCATGTAGCCACCATAACCCGTTTACATGAGACATCGAACGCCAAATCTTGAGCTGTACCAGCAGAAAATGAGATGTTCTTGTAGCTTACCGCCTCACTGAAGCCGACAGTGAAGTCAATGTTCGTGACCGCCTTCTCCCCCGCGGTAGTGGGTAAAACATGAGCGTACAGATCTTTTCTAGTGTAACTCTCCTGCTTGGGCGTGTCATACGCACAGTCAGTTAGGGACCTTAAAGGTAAGCTAGCGAGAAATATGAATGAAGTTGAGGTGGAATTAGCAGGGACATTGAAGAATGCATGCAGTTTTGGTAGGGTGTGAAAAGATAAGTTATTAGTGGAGATAAAGCGGAGACCGAATATCTCTTACTCAATTACTCTCGCCCCAGACTCAGTGCTGAAGCGATGTCGTCACGAATGTGATGGCTCTCAGCGAATTAGAAAGCGCCATCACACGTCACCACGCTTGCAATTGGCCGCTGCTTGGTCGCGGTGCAGTGACGCCGCGGCTTTCATGATTGCCGCAATAGATGTGGTTGCAGACTTTGACCCTCGCAACGAAGATGATCTCAGCATGGAAGCAGGATTGCATTTCAGTGAGTCTGCAATCATCCCCAGTGATCTCGCGGCGGCAGCAGCTCTTTCTGCATGTGAAGCCTGGCTCCAACCGACGGAAAGCGAAGCGTCGTGTTCGTCGACCGCATGCGAGGCGTCTGATTGCCAAATACTGTTTATGTACACGCCTATTTAATTTTTCGTTTTTATTAATGGCGTTTTTGTTTTGGAGAACTCGAGCAGAGGCGCTTTGCCGTGAAGAGAGTCGCGGCAGAGCAGGGCTACTCAATCCGCCCCTGGAATGCACGCATATACGAAGAGCAGGCGGGAGGGTACAAGTGAAGAAATGTACCATGAGATCAAAACCATCGAAGTCCCATAGTTCTCTGAGGGACAGTGGCAGAACACGTGAAATCCGACGCAGAATCGCGGCGAGGCTCGCTCGTAGAAAAGACTTCAACATCACTGGAGTCCGACTAGTCCTGGATGCTGTTATTGCCAACGCGCTCACCGGCAGAAGCAAGAAAACAAAACAAAACGCATGAGCAAGATATCCAGATAAATATAGCTCTCGGCAAATCACGGCTGGACTACGTTTGTGATCATTACGAGAAATGTGAAGGGGCGTTAGTACATGTATATATCCTTCAGTTTTTCGCAATTTTCTCCTTTGTAATTAAAGCTCAGTTCACAACAATAATCGCATGAATGTGATAGTAATCGGATAATTTGCCATTGCTGTTCTACTTCCTGTATCTATTTAGTGTTATTGTGCACGAGGCCCACCACTGGAAACACGGGTGCTGCAGTCGACATGCTACGACATTACGATGACGTGATGCCACCTTGCTTCACGGAACTTCGCTCTATAGGCCGGAAGCCAATGGCCCGAGCACGTTTTTTAGATGTGAAGCATCTTATGGCGAAGCTTAATCCGGTGGTGGTGGTGGTGGTGGTGTGCCGCGTGGCCGCCCTTACTGCGCATGCGCAAACCCTTTCAAAAAATATAAATAAAAACCTCCTCTCCCCCCTCTCTCCTCTAGGCATCCCTCCCCGCGGCAACCACACCCTCACTGCGCATGCGCCTCCCCTCCTCTCTCCCCTCCTACGCTCCCCCCTCTCTCCTATAGGCATCCCTGCCAGCGGCGTCCGCACTCCCACTGCGCATGCGCGTCCCCCCTTCTCTCTTCTCTCCAACGCTCCCCCCCTCTCTCCTCTAGGCATCCCTGCCCGCGGCGTCCACACTCCCACTGCGCATGCGCGTCCCCCCCTCTCCTTTCCTACGTTCCCCCCTCTCTATTTCCTCGCGACGCCGACGCAGGCAGCGTCTGCTAGCGAGTTTCTTGGTTGAAAAAACCGACTGCTCGCGCTGCACAACCGTTCACTGGCCACAGTGGATCTTGACCTGCAAGGTGGTGCCGGTGGGAGATTTCTCCTGTGCGTTGTTGAACAATAAAATTTCGCAGCGTGCGCGTTAACTAAAAGCGGACTGCGGGTCTCTGTGTCCAGTCGGAGTCTTCTGTCTCTCATTGCCCATTAGCAGCGATTGGCATGTTCCAGTAGGAAACACCGCTCCATCACTGCGTGCTTTGCGCCTCCCCAGTTTTCTCTCCTGCACAACGTTGCGATGAGCGCCAGCGTCAACGCCGCCGCCAGTGTAAGCGTTAGCACCCGCTGCTTCACATCTACACATGGTTCCCTTTAGCGGGAGATGGTGTAATTTTTTTCTCTGAGTCCTCTGAGTTTCCCCCTTCAATCAGCCTCGTTTCACAACCAGTTCATGTCCACTGACATCTAGAAACAACAAGATCTCAGCTTGGGAACCAATCTTTTCGGTGGTGCTGTGTGCCACAATTAGTGCACCGCGCATGCAAAAGAGAAGGGCGTAATTTCACATTTACGGTTTTACTTCAAGGATAACGAATACCACGACACATGGCGGATAAAGCTAGCTTAGAAGGGGCAATGAGCCGAAGTCCCGCGCACGTGTTTGCAGCAAGCACTTCCGAGAAGGCAGTGACAGTGAGTTCACACGTGACGCCTCCCTGTCCACGTGAAGATGCCCACACCTCGAAGTATTCTCAAAAATTACTTCGGGGTCGTCATTCCTCATAGGCAACCCCATCCTACGCACGCTGATCGGGAAAAGTACCGATACACAGAGAAAATTTAGGAGGGGAGACACAATTTGATGGAAGAAAGCAGTCTTTGAACGTGTTTCTTATTTGGAAAAGATAAAAAAGGAACCTTGCAGGAAAGCTCATACTTTGTTTCTTTTCATTTCATCATTTTATCCCGACATCTGCCCATGAAAGCTCGCCGTAAGCTTGGAGGCTGATATGTCTTATGAGTTGGTAAATAGCTTCTCGATCGCAACCTTTCAGCAACAAGACCGTGGGCAGCGCTTTCCCTTTCCTAATTTAACTAGGGTTATATACGTGTGGAAGAACCAAGGTGGTTTGGGCCGAGCCAGAAGAAAACGAACATTTCAAGCCATATGCTCAGTGGCAAAACTAGAAGGAGGTTTCGGAGGTTCAACCTCCCACCTCCCCGATATTATTACCTTTGCATATGTACATAATTTCGCACACATGCAAACACATGCCAGATCACAAATAAAGGGAAGTCAGAACTCCAGAAAAAAAGTTTTTGTCCACGACTCTGGATAGGTACATTCATGGTTAAAATTGTGCTTATGCGGAAACAGGCTTACACCGACCTATTTATCTTACTACTTTTCATGCGCCTGAATATGAGCAAGGAGCCACATTTTCCTTGCTCAAGTAAGCCACAGGTTCCCAGAAGCCACGAGCTCCCTGAAGATTGTGCGTCGTTTGTTGAAGGAAAGGAGCACCATTTAACTAGTCAAAGGAGTCTCTAGCCTCGCTGGTGGTACCAGCTGAGCAGAAGGCGAAGAAGGGTGTGTTGGAGCAGTGTGGTGGCATGCCCCCCACTGGTTTTGAACCTGTAGGGGCGACCTTTCCACGGGGCGCTAGCGCCCCGTTTGTGTCCTCAGGAAGTCCCCGAGCGCATGTTGGGCGGACTCGGCTCGGCGCCCCCCTCCCAAATGGCGCCCGGGGCACTTGTACCCCCTTGCCCCACCCTAGTTACGCCACTGGTCACGACAGTGAAGGAAAACCAATTTTCCTTGCAAGTAAGAACCAACTCGCACAGCAGGAAGTATTATTGAAAGAAAATCTGCCTGTACTGGATCCTCCCCCCCATCCTTTTCCCTCGCAAAAAGTTCTGCGGACGCCCTTGGCCGCACCCCCCTCTACATAGGCGTGCGCAGGGTTCCCCATCAGCGGGGGGGGGGGGGGGTGAAGGTGCGTCGCAGCGCCCCCCTCAATGTTAAGTCCATGTATGGGGCAGGTGTTGCGCCCCCCCCCCCCTCTTAGGGGACTAGGGGGGTGGGGGGGGGGCGGCCGCCCCCACTGCCCCCCCCTCGTGCGCACGCCTATGCCCCTCTACGCAACACGTCCATCAAACTCCGACATCCCACAAACAGATGACGTGGCTTCAACGCATTGCACGTCCGTCATGCGGCGAAGCTATCGTTTTCCCGCGGGACCGTCAGCGCGGAAACTCAATCGCGAACGCAGTAAGGCTCGCGGAGAATGCGCCGAGCTCGAGGAATTCGGAGCATCCGTCACGGAGAGACGTGACGCCGCGTCGTCCACACGTGCAGTCCTATTAGGAATGGAATGCCCCCGCCGCTGCGTGCGTGGCGTCGACTCCGCACCGTTAGCCCGTCGCAGCAGCATTCCTTCGCATCACTGCGCTAAGATAAACAGGTGGAAGCACCTCACCTGTATACGTAAAGAGGTAGCCTCTCCGCCATATTTGTATTTTGCTCTATCGCTGCAGGACATTGCCGTCCGCCGCCTTATCTGTCTTAACCCACGCGCTGCGCGAAGCTGATAAGATACAGGCCTGAGTGGAGAGAGGGTGGTTGCACGGAACTCAACGCGAGATTGTAGCGAGCATTGCACGCCAGTGGCAAAAGTCTTTCGCGTACGCTTGCGGCAGCACCCGGAAACTCTAAGGCATTCAAGTGCCTTACGTGTTTTGTCTTTTTTGTGTTTTGCCTGAGTTAAAGAATAAAATTCTGATGTTTTATGTGTGCTCTAAAAAAAGAATATTAATGAGAAGTAACAGACAATAATGCCAAGGAAAGTATCGGGGATGTTATTAGTAGTAAATGTAATGTAAATGTGAAGAAAGAAAAGTGGATGAAAAGATAACTTGCCGTGGGCAGGGACCGAACCTGCGACCTTCGAATAACGCGTCCGATGCATCGGACACGAAATCCACGCATCAATCAACGTATCAATCCAAGAATCCGCTGTTTCACCACTTGCCAATTTTCGCGCAAGACATTTATACAATTACAAAACACACACTTTTGGGACCAAACAAATATGTGTAAGGGTCCGTATCGATTGTTAACGAAAAAAAAAAAAACACTTTTGTGGCAGTTGCTATTTTACACAATATAATGATGTAGTACCTCAAATAAGTAAAACAACAAAATACAATGGAATTTCAGGTAAATGAAACCGTGAATTATTCATGGTTTTCCGGACACCACGTTAACGAGGCGATCACGACAGTACCCAGGCGTAGGCGGCCAGATAGATAGATAGATAGATAGATAGATAGATGCATAGATAGCTAGATAGATAGATAGATAGATAGATAGCTAGATAGATAGATAGATAGATAGATGCATAGATAGATAGATAGATAGATAGATAGCTAGCTAGATAGATAGATAGATAGATAGATAGATAGATAGATAGATGCATAGATAGATAGATAGCTAGATAGATGCATAGATAGATAGATAGATAGATAGATAGATGCATAGATAGATAGATAGATAGATAGATAGATAGATAGCTAGATAGATAGATAGATAGCTAGATAGATAGATAGATAGATGCATAGATAGATAGATAGCTAGATAGATAGATAGATAGATAGATAGCTAGATAGATAGATAGATAGATGCATAGATAGATAGATGCATAGATAGATAGATAGATAGATGCATAGATAGATAGATAGATAGATAGCTAGATAGATAGATAGCTAGATAGATAGCTAGATAGATAGATAGATGCATAGATAGATAGATAGCTAGATAGATAGATAGATAGCTAGATAGATAGCTAGATAGATAGATAGATAGATAGCTAGATAGATAGATAGATAGATAGATAGATGCATAGATAGATAGATAGATAGCTAGATAGATAGATAGATAGATAGATGCATAGATAGATAGATAGATAGATGCATAGATAGATAGATAGATAGATAGCTAGATAGATAGATAGATAAATAGCTAGATAGATAGATAGATGCATAGATAGATAGATAGATAGCTAGATAGATAGATAGATAGATAGATAGATGCATAGATAGATAGATAGATAGCTAGCTAGCTAGATAGATAGATAGATAGATAGATAGATAGATAGATGCATAGATAGATAGATAGATAGCTAGCTAGCTAGCTAGATAGATAGATAGATGCATAAATAGATAGATAGCTAGCTAGCTAGCTAGATAGATAGATAGATAGATAGATAGATGCATAGATAGATAGATAGATAGATAGATAGATGCATAGATAGATAGATAGATAGCTAGATAGATAGATAGATAGATAGCTAGATAGATAGATAGATAGATAGATAGATAGATAGATAGATGCATAGATAGATAGATAGATAGATAGATGTAATAGAAACGCTCAAAGTGCTTTGGTTCGCTAAGAAATGCTTCGCATAAAAAAAAAGCAGAATCTGTAGAAGCAGAGGGCATGGTTGCTATTTAGTCCTCCATGAATTTCCACAAATTCATCGCATTGTCCGGTTCCTTCCCAGGCGACTTTCACGAAACGGACTCCGCATCGTGAAACACTCCCTGCGTGTTCTGAGAAAGGGAATTGCGGAACTACAGCACCTGTTTTGTAGATCGGTCGCTTGGACAGGTGTTGTTTGAATAAGCCGCGGTTCCAAATATCGATTGGCATTATTGCGTCCCGATCTGCACATCCACGAGATGCGAAACAATCGTAAGTGTCGCGTGATAACATCGTTGTTCTAATGCACTACCCCCCCCCCCTCATTCTTTCGGGCGGATAGGAAAGATACGCAACTGGGTATGCTGATGTCTCTTTCATGTTTGTAATGCAAAGTGCTTCGCTTATCTCCCTGACATCCTTGTTACACCGCCGCGTGCAACCGACTCGGAGTGACAGCATAGGCGTGCGCAGCGTTCCCCTTCAGGGGGGAGGCGAAGGCTTGTTCGCAGCGCCCCCCCTTCCCTATTAGGTCAGTGTATGGAACAGACTTCGCGCCCCCCGCCTTCATTGGTGACTAGGGGGGGGGGGGCAGCCCCCTCTGCCCCCCCCTCGTGCGCACGCCTATGAGTGACAGGGACGTCATCAAATTTTGTTTAGTTTACTGTCCTGAGACATTATTCAGCGTGTTTATCACACTACTGGTTTCTCTGCCGTCTCGACAACTTTTGAATCATCGGCAGCACAGAAAAATGTAGCTCACGACAAATGATGACCGCGCAATTAATGCAGTGCGTATACCATTATCCCCTCCAAATTACGCGCAAAACCCCATAGTTGATCAAAATATGCTCCGAGCTTCATTACTTTCCGCATTTCGTTTCGCCTTGATTCTCACGTTATCTCGGTGGACGATTACGTTGGCCTCTCTTTCATTTATGCAGTGGCGTAATTCCAGAAAATAAGGGGGGGACACATATCTCGCCATGGCGGCCATTTTGTTTTTCATAAATGTTGTATAGGTTTTATTTTTACTCACATAAAAATTAAAATCAAGCCTTGAAATCAAACTGAAAAACGAATATGAGTTCCCGGATCACGTAATGTCATTGTTCGTGAGTGTTTTCTGAAAACGATCGAGCGGCAGTCGCGATTCCGATAATCTCACACAGCTGAGGGTTATTTAACACCGGTACAGGCTACAAAAAATAAATAAATAAATGCATTAAAAATATCATATTTGAAAGATAAATTTCCAGGGGGGGACACTTGCAAGGGGTGTCGCCCCCAGCATGAGCACAAGGGGGGTCAGGACCCCCCTGACTCCCCCCCCTTAATTTACGCCACTGCATTTATGTATATATACACGTATAAATGCTGATATTGCTCGACTATGGGAAGCACTTGTAGTTGAACTGATGTCACGCCACATCTCATTTATTCATTGCGGAGGCGTAACTGCCTATTCCTTTGTGCTGAAATGCGGACGGGTTTGTCGCCTGCGTCACACGTGTTCGCTAATTCCTGCTAGTACCTTGCACATGGGCGTTGCAATCAGCGCTAAGTAGCGTCACTCAACCGGAAAACAGCACAAGACATGTTCGCATAAACCGCACACAATGGGTTGGCGTAAGCCAAATTTTCACAATACCCAAAATAAGTGTGTTTCTTTTTTTTTAGATGCGAAACAGCTTATGAACGAGCTCTGTCCCCCCCCATTGTCCGCCGTGGCCTGATGACGATGACGATGACGCTGCCATCATGGCACAGCACATGGCAAGGTAACCATTATACACTCTGTGCACTGCGACTGGCGCGCCGCCGCGCGGCCGTCAGAGCAGACAGTCGTTGAGAGCCCGAGCAGAAGCACACGCTCTCCCACGCCCGCTAGCACGTAGTTTATCGTAATCAATGAACTGCTGCGTGGTCGACTGTACCAACAGGTACACGTCGTGTCCTGCGGGAACGACGTATCACAGTTTCTCGACTAGTCCCAGCTTTATTGGGCAGCGACATAAGTGAATCACGGCTGTGCGACGAAAAAAATGTTTGGTTCCCGCTCCCTCAACCTCTTGCGTTCTGCCGCTGTATGCTTGGAATTGGTCTGAGACACCGTCTCTACAGGTGCAATGATCTTGCGTGATGTTCCTGCTGCCATAGAGCTGGTGAGAAAAGAAACGTATGCAAGGCATTTTATAAAATGCCTTGCATAGGTTCCATCAGTCTTGAGCTGAATTATAATTCAGCTCAAGACTGATGGAACATTTTAGTGGACCTTATTACCTCGCCGTCTACCCTTCGCAGTTCTGGGGTATGCAATGCGAGGTCAATTAGTGCTTTGCTGGGTTGATAGGACCATCAGTTCAAGGGCGAACTGAGTTACGTCGCATATTACCGTAAACACAACTAGCCGCACAGCAGCGCTATGCGCGCTCGGTAGGATCAAGCTAAGACGCAGAGTAGCAGAACTACAGGGTCTGTACGAAAAAACTAAGCTTTGCGAATGCTGTAGCGACGGATGTGCATGTCAGTGTGTTTCGGAAAGCAACATAAACAACTCAAGAGGTTGTAGTGAATGACAGACGTGACGGTTGCCGAAGTGACCGTGCCGTCGTCGTCGCCACTCTACAAGGTGAAGCGAAAGACGAAACGGGGCTTCGGCGTCCTCTCTCGCCGAAATTGTAGCACGTTCTCTTTCTCGCCCGCGCCTCAAGCTCTTTGCATGAGCAGCGCGAGCGGTGAGGTAAAGACTGTGATTATGATGAGCGATGATGATGCCGCGACAATTTCAGGCAAAGCACTTTGCGAGACTCGGTAGCTGCAAGTCGCCGTGGCACGAAGCCGCAACAAAGGAGCACGCCGCCCGGCCACTCACCGTGATTTCCACGGCGAGTGTCCGTGGAGCCATCGATAATTCTAAATGCTCTGTGTATTCTGCAAGTACGCGGGTAGTGGACACGCACCAATAATATTCTAAGTGTCAAAGATTGACAACTTACCGCGACAGTTATAGCGTAAGCATCTTGCATTATACACACACCTGACGCAATCATTTACCCGTCCGTACTGACGACGCGCAGCAAGGCGCTCACTAACGTGGAAAACGTGGCCGCTTTCGTGCAGGTTTTCCCTTTTATTCATGGTGGCATCGCGGCAGAATGACGATATCTTTAAATCCAGCTCGAAGCGCTAACGCGCCGGCAACGGGCGCTTGTGCCACCAAAGCTGTCAAAGCAATGAGGCGCTGCTGTCTGCTAAGATTCTCAACGTTGCGCGCCTGCCGCACCACTCGCGGCGCTGCGCGCGGTTTTCAAGGCGCCCCCTATAGGTCCCAAACGGAGTGTATACGTCATGACGATGAGGCTGATGACGATGAAGAATAAGCGCGTTCCAGACCACAAATTCTCTTTCTGCCATGGATGAAAACGATCGTGAACGCGCTCTCGACCGCGAAAGGCAAAGCGGCAACGCCGACAACAACGGCAAAAGC
The DNA here is from genome assembly GCA_030522465.1 of Rhipicephalus appendiculatus. Lineage (NCBI taxonomy): Eukaryota > Metazoa > Arthropoda > Arachnida > Ixodida > Ixodidae > Rhipicephalus > Rhipicephalus appendiculatus. Next base: position 304,640 of record JALIZH010025098.1, on the reverse strand, counting down.
ACATTGTATATACTGTACACACGCGCTGTCACTCATTTACATGCGCGAGTGGGCAATGTCACGGGTGGTTTACGGTGAGAACGATCCCGAGTGCTTCGCATAGTACTCAGGGTTCCCTTGCGGGGAGATGAGTGCGAGTTTTTTTCTTCGTTTTCGCTTTGCTAACCAGCGCTTGTTGCGTGGAAGCAAAGACAACCACGCGAGTCAGTTTGCGTTAACCGTAGCCCATTTCTCAATCGTGCCCGAAAAGGAAGTTCACCACTGCGTTATATAGCTAACAAGTATCGCTTTTGTTCCTGATTGACAGGCGCGGCGAGAGTGAGGCTTGCTGAGGTCTCGACCGTGACGTATACAAAAACAGGAGGAGTCAGAGCCGCGTCATCAACGGACGCATCCATCCTTTCCGGCCTTCAGTTTCGACGTCTCGGCTGTGATTGATGACGTGTACACACCGCATCGACTCCGAGTCCAAAAACACGTCCGTATACGTCGTGTTCGCAGCTCCCGTGATCACTTACGACGTCATTCGTCAGAACAATTGGCCTCTAAGATCTGTATTCCCATTTTTGATTAATCCAGAGGGGCGCAGCGGCTGAGGCGTGGATTTGATTGCGCCACCTATATTTGCCACCTATATTAGCCCTGTAGTCATCCCGCTTGCGTGATGGCTCTGCATGGAACAATGGAAAACCGCGCCTTGCTTCTCTACTCACAATAGGAAAAAGAAACACAATAAAAAGGAAATAAAAGTGTATTTACATCCATCTTCATAGCCTTCAGCTTACCACTCTCTCTTCTCGTCGTCACGTTGAATAATCTTTAAAGTTTCTTTACACTCTCATTCACTGTCCACGATTTCCTTTACTCAGCAACTACATCACACCCGCCAAACCAACATCCACCAGACATCATCATGAGTTGAACATGTCTCCTTTTAATCACCGAATAAATGCCTATAAATACAGTTTTTTCTGTCCGCACTATTGAAATATGGAATGCTTTTGCCCGGCCATGTTAAATCTTTACCACGTGATGAATTCAGTTTGTACATTAATAACCATTGATCTTCATGCTCTGTACATTTTGTGTTGTATTGCAATTTTTGTATTCTGCCTCCACTCCTGCAATAACCCCTCAATGCTGCAGTACGATAAAATAAATAAAAAGATAAATAAATAAATAAATAAATAAATAAATAAATAAATAAATAAATAAACGCTTGCTTTGCATACGATAAAAATTTCTTCGTAAAAAAAATTTGGATTGCGCTGTTCCCTGTGAAAACGCAGCCTCTTGGTCTTTAGTACGCCTTCATTTCTAGCAGAACGGTAGAGCAAATCAGCAAGCGAATCAGCAGCAGTGATAATTACAGATTCTCTCTCAGTATGTTCTGTACTTTCTGCGGCAACAAATTTAACACTTATTAATATGTCTTTTTTTTCATTTAATACCGGCATACTTACGAAAAATTCAGCTGCTATGGGTACCAGGCCATCGCGGATTATATTTGAACGAAACGGCGGATCCATTAGCCACAATATCCCTGATTGGATCCAACATTCCCAAATTTATCAGACACGGCTTGTGCGACGGTATTATAAGGTTCAGAAATGCTTGTTTTTTTCAAAGTGAAATAGGCATATTATCATTGGCATAAATTTAAAGACCTCGCACATCTAAGATTTTGCTGGAATAAACAATGGTGTGTATTTCGCCAGTTAAAGTTTCTTCACACCAGATTAGGCTGTAGAATTCCGCAATTCAATTATTACTTACATAAAGCTGGACTTAAGGCGCCCAGTTATGCATGTCTTGCAACGAAATCGAAATAACAGACCATTTCTCTTTGATTTTGTCGCCGATACTCTAATCAGTAAAGTTGAACGTTGGGCCGAGTTGGTGATGGCTCATGTATACGTGTTACAATAGGTTCACGTTTATGTGCTACGAGTTACATTCTAATCAGAGAAAAAGATACCTTGTAGCTCCGCTAAAGAAGTTCGGATTAGCAATAAATGTTGCAACAGTTTCATCATTTGACGGCACTTCATTAGGCCATAGTCACATGGGATGTCTGCTCTGCTGCGTTCGTTCACATAAGTGAAACAGAAAGATTACCGTGCTGGTCTATTTTTCATCCTTTAGCATAGGCGTGCGCAGGGTTCCCCTTAAGGGGGGGGGGCGAAGGTTCGTCGCAGCGCCTTCCTCCCTATTATGTCAATGTATGGGGCTGACTCTGCGCACCCCCTCCCCCTCCCCCCCCCCCCCCCCCCCCAAAGTCGCAGCCCCTCCCTCCCTATTATGTCAATGTATAGGGCTGACTTTGCGCCCCCCCCCCCTCCTAGGTGACTAAGGGGGCGCCCCCCCTGCCCCCCCCCCCCCCGTGCGCACGCCTATGTCTTTTAGTATTCTTTATTCTTCGTTTGAAATCCGCCATTATCTCCGTCAGAAAGACCAGATGATAGTCTTTAAGCATTTTCATTTATTCGATGTTTTATTTTTAATCTAAATTTCCAGTTTCCTCTAACTCCATAGGTTTTAACCTTAAACACCCTGCCGCCCGGTTCTTGGCCCATGCCCCTTTGTGAGTGAGCGCTATCAAGGAAGAGGACATAATAATAATAATAATAATAATAATAATAATAATAATAATAATAATAATAATAATAATAATAATAATAATAATAATAATAATAATAATCACCACCATCATCATCACAACCGCTTCAACTGCCATCCTCGCAGCTACCATAGACATTTCCATGGAGGAAGAAAAAGAAGTTAGGAGAGAGCATTGCGCAGCGCTATCGAAGCCTACTATCATGGCAAAACACGTGATCAAAACGTCAGAACGCGCGGTAGGTTTTAGTTCTCCCGGTTTTGTTTTATTTGCGAATCTTCCCCTTGAGCCGGTGGGACAAGGGCACTTCGGTTAAAAATTACCGCGTACCAAACCCAGCAGCCAGAAATTTTTTTCAAGGGGGGGGGGGGGGGAGGGCATGGGCCCTGTGTGCCACCCCCTGGCTACGCCACTGTAGCAGGGGGTTATCCAAAAAACGGCAGGAAGGTGAAGATAGAATTTTGCAATGAAAAAAATCTGTAAAGAGGGGTTGTGTGCTCGAGCTGACGTTTCGACAAGTGGACTTGTCTTCTATCAAGGCTAGAGTTGATTTCCTTAGCGCCAGTGTCTATATGCTTCGTATATGCTTCGTACGGATTGGGGGAGGGTATACGAAGCAGATACACACTAGCGCTAAGGAAGTCAGTTCTGGCCTTGAAGAAGACAGGTCCACTTGTCGAAACGTCGGCTCGAGCACACAACCCCTGTTTACGGATTTTTTCATCTTAGCAGGGGGTGCCAGACGTCCTTTCCCGTGCATCTCTACAGATGACGTAATTACAGACACCCACACAAAGTCCCAAACATCACAGAAAATCACAAGGGAAATAATACGTGAGAGCCGCAGCTCCGCGCTTTCTGCACATTTAACACTAGATGGAACTATAATATAATAATATCTGGGGTTTTACGTCCCAAAACCACGATATGATTATGAGAGACGCCGTAGTGAAGGGCTCCGGAAATTTTGACCATCTGGTGTCAGCTCCTCTGTTAGAATTGTGTAGCATAGGCGTGCGCACGAGGGGGCCCCACCCCCTAGTCACTAAGAAGGGGGGCGCAAAGTCTGCCCCATACATTGACTTAATAGGGAAGGGGGGCGCTGCGTTCCCCCCTGAAGGGGAACCCTCCGCACGCCTATGTTGTGTAGTATACTTAGTATACGTGAGAGAGTTGTAGTTCCCGCCTCATATTTCATTAAACAATTAGAGAATCGTTTATTGTTTTGCCAGACTTTTGCTGTTAGAGTATGCGCTTATTGACTGCCCGAGTGCTACTTTATTTATTCACTGATGTTAAATAGACTGACTACCCCCCCCCTACCTCCTGTCCGCTTAAATTGGTCGAGTGTGAAAGAAATCACTATTCGCGCAATGGAGGCATAAATGAAAATCAGGCGATGACGTACTCCTCACGACGGACTGCCTTTGGTCCCCGGAAAGCCGGGGATAAGGCTGGGCAATGAACGGTTTCAGGTTTGGAACATCAGGGGTCCTCGGCTGCCGTTATCATTAAAAAAAAATCATGCCATATCCACGAAGTGAATGATGATGAGTGGGCGAAGCTCGATTGTTTTCATCCATGGCAGAAAGAGAATGTGTGGTCTGGAACGCGCTTATACTTCATGGTCATCAGCGTCATCGTTATCACGTGTAGTGGGTACATTCCACTATTCTGGAACGCGCTTATACTTCATCGCTATCACGTGTAGTGGGTACATTCCACTATACTGCGTCATCTTCATCTTTATCACGTGGAGTAGGTACATTCCACTACACGTGGCTACCTACCTACCTACCTACTACTACTACTACTACTACTACTACTACTACTACTACTACTACTACTACTACTACTACAGAGGAGGGACAGACCCACACCCTAAGGAGCTTCGCCCCTAAAACTTGCGTGGCTATAACCCTGCAGCACCTTAAACAAGAATGGGCAAAGGTCTGACTGAGTAAAAGTATGGCGCAGACTTGGCGCCCCCCTTAAACCCTAACCACACGTACGCGTTGCAGCGCTTCAGCGCGCGGCGCGCCTTCTCCTCATGCGCGCGCCCTGTCCCTGTGGTGGGAGAGGGCTCGCCGCTTAGTGTAGCTGCACGCCCTGCAACGCGTGCGCGTGCAGGGAGGGCGCACGCCTACGCCTGAATCTAAGCGAATTTCTTTTCTCATTTCACCCTCATTGGAGGTCATTGTACTCTCTTCTCAGGGTCTTGTGACCCAAAAGAGAGTCAACGTGCCTCTTTAAAGAGAGTCACTTCCGTGGCAAGTCAGGACTCTCAAAAAAGAGTCAAGTGACTCTGTTTTGTACACGGTGTTAGCAATGTCCGGGCAGTACGCGCAGTGCCTGCTGAAGTTTCCGGGTTTCATCGCGTGCAGTAGTGTATGAAAATGTGTGTGTGTGTGTGTGTGTGTGTGTGTGTGTGTGTGTGTGTTTTTTTATTACGTCCCGCTGCTGCAGTGTTTATGTCCGCTAGCTCAATTCAGTACCTTGTACATAGCTCTGGAACTTGACGCTGGCGGGAGCAAACCAACAACAGACAGTGCTAGAGTTACTGTATATGCTACCTAAAGGTAGCATATACAGTAACTCTAGACAGTGCTAGTTCTGGGGACCCCTAGCGGCTGGGTCCCCAAGCTCTTGCCTTTTGCTGTACTATCCCATCTTTCGCCTGCTAGCCAGCAACCCGAGAGGAGAGTACAAAATGACGCAAGAACTTCGGTACGCAAGCAACTTGCGGTTCCCTGCGCTAAAGCTCCCTAAAACCACGTTTGCGCACATCTCCACTGATTTTTTTTTTTTTTTGAGTGGCGATGTGCAAGTGATTTAATATTGTAAGGGTACATGCCAATAGGAGAGAGAAAGAAAGGTATAAAGGAAAGACAGAAAGGTTAATCAGGAGAAATCTCCGGTTGGCTACCCCGTACTGGGGAAAGGGAAAGGGGGTGTGAAAGAACGAAAGAGATAGTCTGTAACTACAGTCATGCCAATAGCACTGTCCAAAAGCAACACATGAACGTAGTCACTTGAACTGTCACAACTTGTCGTTCAGTCCAGTTTCGCTAAGAAACCGCAGCAACGCCTACATAGCTGCTCGCACTGACGTCCGGGCATGCCAGTGCCCTAGCAGTTTGATTAGAAGAGATAATTATGGCGCAAGATGAATCGAATGCGAGTTAAGGTGAACTAGATGCAATCAAAATGAGAATTATCTGTGAAATAAAATTAAGTGTGAATCAAATACGAAAATAAAATAAAAAAATCACAGCATACCCGCGGAGTGAATGATGATGAGTGGGCGAAGCTCCGGAGGTACATCATCAAAGACGTGATGGTGGTTGGTTGCATGTGGTCAAACGATATGCATGTGAGACCATATCGCGATGTCCATGTGTTGTATGGCGTCGCGATCGTCATCGTCATCAGCGTCATCGTTATGACGCATAGTGGGTACGACCCACGGCAAAGACGTGATGATGGTTGGTTGCATGTGGTCAAACGATGTGCATGTGAGACCATATCGCGATGCCATGTGTTGTATGGCATCGCGATCGTCATCGTCATCAGCGTCATCGTTATGACGCATAGTGGGTACGACCCACGGCAAAGACGTGATGGTGGTTGGTTGCATGTGGTCAAACGATGTGCATGTGAGACCATATCGCGATGCCATGTGTTGTATGGCATCGCGATCGTCATCGTCATCAGCGTCATCGTTATGACGCATAGTGGGTACGACCCACGGCAAAGACGTGATGGTGGTTGGTTGCATGTGGTCAAACGATGTGCATGTGAGACCATATCGCGATGCCATGTGTTGTATGGCATCGCGATCGTCATCGTCATCAGCGTCATCGTTATGACGCATAGTGGGTACGACCCACGGCAAAGACGTGATGGTGGTTGGTTGCATGTGGTCAAACGATGTGCATGTGAGACCATATCGCGATGCCATGTGTTGTATGGCATCGCGATCGTCATCGTCATCACGGCACACCACATTCCATGTGGTGTGCCGTGATGGCAGCGTCAACGTCATCACGCAGGTGGCTACTACAAACAAGGGACGCACGACCCACGGCATAAGGAGCTTCGTTCCTGAAAAGTAGTAAGTGTGTGCGATGCAATCGACTGATGATGATGATATGTGGTTTTTTGTGGCGCAAGGGCCAATGATGGCCAAAGAGCGCCAGCAATCGACTGATAACGTCAAAATATAATATATTGAGTGTGTCGTGAGAGCGTACGCTTTCTCCTGTTTTCTTTTTAACTTTACTTAAATATACTAATGTCTTAATGTGCGGATCACTTTAGGGGCCCGGGATGTCGTATGCTGTCATCGTACGCTGTCGTAGCTTGGCGTAACGCAGGCAAAAGCCAACGAATAGCATAGCCATCTATAAGCAACGCGTTCAATAGAGAAACTAATTACATCAATTACATTTTAAAACTGGACCCTATGCGCATGTTAAATAACAGATACTCGATGAGAAGCGTCATAAAAGCATATGGCTCTTAGCACAGGGAAATTTCCACAATACGAATATTCGAGTGAAATATTTCCTCGTGCATCGAATTCAGTATAACTTCCCTTCTGCTCGCCTTGGTAGCTTAGCGGCGGAGGGCTGCGCTCAAGGGCACGGGTTCGATTCCCCTCCACGATGACCGTGTATCGTTAGAGGGGGCGAAATGCAGAGACATTCTTACGCTTGTATAGATTTTGATTGTCGTTAAAGAATCCCAGGAAAATCAAAATTAATCCAGGGTCCCTTCATTCATCAGTTCGTACACTCCAGCCAATGGCTATAAAGCATAAACACTTCGAAAGGAGCTTTGAATCTGTTCAATATAACAGGTGCACAACTATACGACCAACTACACTTAACCCTTAACTGTAGCGTTTTTTTCTTTAAAGGGACACTAAAGGGCAAAACGATTTTTCGCGTATTAGTTAAGTACACTTTCACAATCCCGAAAACACCACTCTTACCGCGACACGACGCTTGGTAAGCGAGAAAACACGCGAAAAGAAAATGCGGGTGGAGACGCCACCTTGAGATTCCCGCACCAAACACTGTGATGTCATATATTTTGAAGGCGTCTACTGAGTCCTACGTAGCTTCTAATCGATAAAAATGAGGTGCATTGTCATCTGTGGGTGCCATAGACCTAGCATACGAAGTTTCACAAAATTTCATCGAGCCAATGTCGCGAAAATACGAAAAATACATTTGGAATTTCTGACGTCACGCGCGCAGGTATCGGCGCCAAATTTAAAAATAAAACTTCAACCTTGATTTTCTCCGCTAATAATGAACTTATGATAGTGAAACATATGTCATTAGAGTTCTCAGAGTGCAGTTTGTCAATCTAAATCAAGTCATTGTTTCGCTTTGGTGTCCCTTTAGCCGTGCGTACCATCCAACTGCGGTCATTATCAGTTGCTTGCCCGCTCTGTTGGGAACAAGGCCAACAATGGCACTATCGTCCGCAAGCCCAGCGGGAGCATGACTCAACTCCATGCCCACGCTGCAGATGCCGAAACTACTCACACCTTTGTACCCCCCCCCCCCCCCCCCTCCCCCCCCCGGTTCTTTGTTTCTTACTGCACAACACCAATCCTCCCATCGTCACTCACACCTTCCTATCTGAAATCTGCAATAACTCCCTTTCCCTCTTCATTGCTTCCATATTTCCCTTCCTTACGCACAAGCTCGCTCTCCTTCTCCTCTACTTTCGATGTGCGGATGAGGAGGAGAGTGAGCAAACCGCGCATAAAAATTGCTGCATAAGAAGGCAGTTCGCTGCTGCCCCGTAGAAGACAGGTCCTCCCGTCGAGGTGTTGGCTCCAGAGGCTTTCCCGGTCCGAGGATCTCTCAACACGTGCAAGCCTCCGTCTTCGCCTGAACATCTGTCTTGTCTGGATTCGCGCCACCTCTGGTGAGACATATACTACGCATCTTCCTTCAAAAAAAAAAAAAAAAAGCATTAGGCGACTTTATATGGTCCACTTAAAGGGCCCCTAAACGACCTTCGAAGATGCAAAGAACGAGCGCGTTTATTCTGTCCTGGCGTTTCCCGTAACTTATTTAGTGAAATGATTCGAGTTGAGAGAAATAGATAGTTTATTTACCGAAGGGCGGAGAGGTTGGCCTGAAAGATAGTTTGCTCTGGCTTGCTCCTCTCCACTGGGAAAGGGTAGCAAAACAGTAAGGAATGACGATGGTAATATCTAGGGTTTTACATGCTGAAACCGCGATAAATTTTGACCATATGGTGTCCTTTAACGTGCGCTGACATCGCACAGTACACGGGCATGTCCCATTTTGCCTCCATCGGAATGCGATGATGATAGTAAGCTAGGGAGGTGAGCATACAGTCCCGTCACGTTGGGGCGACTCTATAGAGACGTGCATCCGATCGAGTGGCTTGAACGCTAGGACCGCTCCTATAACCGCATCTGCGCTGCTGCCGTCAGGCCGAGGGCCTAACACGACCTCATCGGTTAATGGTCTGCTATGGAAGACGGCAATAGAGGAAATCATTTTTTTGACGACCCCGTGCGTACGCTGGACAGGCGCTAATTACGGGCTCAAGTGTTTAAGGTAATTGACAGTGAGTACAGTTAGTTGGGAGCCGTCTCGCTGCAGCCGATCATGGGGACATAACGTCTTGTGAAGGCCACACCAAGACAAATCTGGTGAATTATACGTGTCCTATTTCGCTTTAGCTTGTGACTATTCCTTGCGAAAAGCGACCGGTCTGTATCCTATTAAAAAATTCAACGACTTAGAGACAACTCGAAACAAACCTCGAATGTTGGAGGCAGGAGCTTGGTAATGACAATTTAAGGAGAGAAGGAGTCGATAGGACTTTGGCACCCTGTCTGACGATGGGCATCGTCCTTAGAAGCACTACAGTCGCTGCAACAGGTAGGCACGCAGGTCAATACGCTCCGTTTTTTAAGCACCCCGTCTAGCCCATGGCGTGAGGCTGTCTCCCGTTCGGTTTCCGCCTGCAGCGAAAGGCTTCCGATCCTCTTCGTGCGAGCAGGCACGTCTCAGCCGCGTTCAAGCCTGGAAGGCAAGGGCCGGCTTTATTCGCGTCAGCTCGCGAGAGAGAGCCGGGTCAAAAAAACACACACACACACACACACACACACACACACACACACACACACACACACACACACACACACACACACACACACACACACACACACACACACACACACACACACACACACACACACACACACACACACACACACACACACACACACACACACACACACACACACACACACACACACACACACACACACACACACACACACACACACACACACACACACACACACACACACACACACACACACACACACACACACACACACACACACACACACACACACACACACACACACACACACACACACACACACACACACACACACACACACACACACACACACACACACACACACACACACACACACACACACACACACACACACACACACACACACACACACACACACACACACTCACTCACACACACACACACACACACACACACACACACACACACACACACACACACACACACACACACACACACACACACACACACACACACACACACACACACACACACACACAAGAAGAAAGATAAACAAAACAGTAAAAGGAGTTACGTAAAAGCAAACAACCTGCGCGGCGCGACGACGGTGAACAACGAAAAGAGGGAGAGTGCGGTTCCTCTCGTCGCCAGCCAAAGTCCGCGATAAAGGATAGGTAGTAATCTGATTTGCGGCAGCGCACGGCGCGCCACCTATGCAGACGTCGGCACCGAGAGGGGGGGGAGGGGGTGCGAACGAGGGGGAGGGTCAGAAAGAAGCCCGCGCGCTACGCGCTTGATCCCACCACTGCCGGCGTGGATTTCGGTGTCACAGCCCCCCCCCCCTCCACATCGGCAAACCGGCAAGCGCGTTCATTGACTCCCCCCTCCTTCTCATTCCATAGTACACATCGGCTCTGTGTCCGGTCTCGGGTTATCCAACATCCACCCATTGTCTGCAGCGAGCGAAAGAAGAGCGGCGTACGAGACGGCGGCCCGACGCGTCCGTCGCCTTCACACTACACCGTGAAGGGAGGTCTTCCCACGTGCGTTTATTGCTGGGAACCCGCGGCCGTTCCTCGCCGTATGTTCCTTATAGCTGGGCCAGACGCCGGTTGCCGGCCCTCCCCTCCTGTGGTCTTGAAGTGAGCACCGCCTCTTACTGTTCATCCTTTCTACACTGCTGTCGCGGTTACGAACCCACACCTTGGATTGAGGGGGCGTTTCCGAGCATCGTGGTTCCCTAACCTATACGCTCGTCGCTTAGCACCATCAACAGAGTTCGACTCTAGTTCAGGTCGGTGTCCAGGTGTGTCCGTTCCGCGGAAGCGAAACCAGGAGCAATCTCAGAGCTTACGTTCCGCAGGGGCGTCGAAGAGACCGCTGAAGGCGTCCTCGGCACGGACCGTGAGTTTGAACGAACTTTCGTTTCACTCGGTCTCGGAACCATGCGGCCGGGGCAACGCCCACAAACCGTGAAAAGGGAACCCTAGCTCTCTTGTACAGAGTTGGTGAGCCCGGACGCCTTTTCTTCGGCCACTTCTCTAAGTTCTCAGGTTCGCCAAAATTCGGCTGTGTTGTACGCGTACTAGGAATATCTGTTACGAACTCGGCTGGCGACGCTTTCTTTGTGCCCGCGACGAACGTATCCTGTTTAGAAAGGAATATGCTCACGGCCGTGAAGGAAAGTTGCGTAGCGGCCGTTTCCGCAGACGGAATGGGCGCGTGCCGGAAAAAGTTACGTAGTTCGATACTGTCTTGCCTTTCTGCCATCCCGGAGGGAACTAACAAAAAAAAAAAAAAAAAAAAAAAGCCGCATCTCTTTGCTAAACCGGTAGCCGGTTGCCCTGCGCTTAGATAGCACTGCCTATTGTGTTTACAACCGCGTTAAGGACTCGCTCTTCGTTCCTGATTGACAGGCTTTGCGGCGTCGAGAAGCGGTATCCTCTTGCGACGAACGGGGAAGTGTTGGACCGTGCTCCGAAGACAAAAGGAGAACCGAACCGTCGTCGGCTGCACTCTTTCCCGCCGTGGCCGTCTCCTCGTCCGAGCATCGACTCACCGGAGTTTCGCATTTCCCGCCCGGCGAAAAGACCGCGCGAAATGATGGCTGCCGGACCACGAGGGACCGAGCGAACCATGGATGCTGACGCTTGTGCTGCTGTCGCTAACGCTGCTGTCGCACCTGGCAGCGGCGGAGGTCAACACCAGTGAGTGGCTGACGTTTTTTATTTTTTTATTTTTATTATTTTTTTTGAAGCGCGATGGGTTACGAATGTAGAACGGCTCGTTGTAACTCGTAGACAAGGTAACCCTTAATTGGGCCTTCTGCGCTAAGGGGCTGGTCAAGCTTTGTGAACTTCAATGACAATTTATCGATAAAGTCGTCACGACTTCGTGCACCGATGTACTGCCCTGTAATGTGCGCCTTGTAGGAAGTTTGAGAATAAGTGTTGCTGATCTGCAGCGTGCCTGCTTGTACATTTTAATTAGTTATATACGTTAGTTTTAAATGCGATTTACGTTTAGTTGATGCTTGCAGATAAGCCGGCGTACATTTCATATCTTGAACTGAGCTTCGGAACTGTTTCTAAGTATACGAACAATTCATACTTCATTGCACGTCAGGAAAGAGACGGCCAGGACAAGTGCCATGATGGACAAGATGGTACTTGGCCTGACGCACTTGTCCTGTTCGTCACGTCCGTTTATTTCCCGGTCTTGCCATGCTTAACTATGAACTCTGTACCAACTAGCCCGGGAGCATGTTTTAACGAACCAATCAGTGAATTCGCAGGAATTTTTTTGAAACTTCGTGTCCAAGTGTCCCGTTTCACACTTGCACCTCAACAGAGGGGCAAGCCGCGTTACGCAACCCGTCTTCCCTACAGACACTGCGTTGAGCGTACCGCTGCTAAGCTCTACATGGCAAAAGCACGAGGCGTGTGATATCTTAACGGGACTTCAGTCAGTAATACCACGGCCGCTGGATAATACGATCAGTATACACTGCACGCGTCTTCTGTTCGTCATTCTCACATGAGACGGCGACTTTCCGGCCGGTCACCTCTTTGTAACAACGGATTTAACCATACCTGTGAATACGCTTAATTGACGTCATCGTCGCCGCCATATTTTATTAACATAGGCGTGCGCAGGGTTCCCCTTCAAGGGGGGGGGGGGGGGCGAAGGTTCATCGCAGCGCCCCCCCCCTCCCTATTAAGTCAATGTATGGGGCAGACTATACGCCCCCCCCTCTCTTGGGTGACTAGGGGGGGCGGCTGCCCCCCTCTGTCCCCCCTCGTGCGCACGCCTATGTTTATTAATGACATGTTTATAAGCTTAGTCCTTGGCGTCACGTACAGACGGAATCACACTTGTCTAGAGCGTTGGAGCGTGTGGCTGTTGACGCTGTTCTCGTCCGCAGATGCTCCTCACGTTAGCTAAAAGCGTCTGTCCATGCTTGAATTATAGCACTAGGACCTAGCATGAAGTATGACTATGTTAGGTATCATTACGGCGTTGGTCTTTGCATATTTCTGCAGAAAACGGCAGTTGAAGCGGCTGGCTGGGTGCTCTAGACAAGTGTGATTCCGTGTGTACAAGCTATAAGTTAATCAGACTTGGCAGTAATGAAAATACGGTAATTACCTTTTTGATGCAATGAGTGATTTAATAATTACTGTTGTGGACTGGCGATTTAGCAATGTCATGAATTTCATCGAGCGAGTAATTTAAAGAAAATGACTCATTACTTTTCCAATTAGTATAGCATGTCCGTCTGCCCTTATGGCACAAAACGTTCACACAAAAAAGAAAAAGAAAAAAAAAGACGAGTACAGGATCTGAGTGCCAAACCTCAAGCATGAGAACGAGACAGGCCCACGGAAAAACCGCGTAGCACCTGAACTCGAAGTCCAGAGTAATTTCATTACATTTAAAAAGTAATAGCGATGTATTGTCATTACTTTCGGCCATTTTTACATTGCAATATAATTTAATTGCATAAAAGTACAGGAAAAGCAATTAGTGATGTGACTTAATTACTTCTAGAAGTAATTTTGCTATATCAGCAATAAATGTATAGCGTTTTCGTCGTAGAATTTAAGCGCAGGAGCATTGGCGGGAGTAAATTGCCGGGCGCCGAGCACATGGGAGACAACGGAATGAAAACGATGTGCCGCTCGTAAAGTGTCGGCGGCGATAAGATAGAGCAACTTTAAGTACTACCCGAATGGCCCGCTGTCGTTGCGAAGTTGCCTGGGCTGAAATCTGGGTTGAATTCTTGCTCTTTCGTTCGCGAAGAGCGCGTTCGCGGTCTTTCCTAGTCTCCGATGAAATCCTTCCCTCATATCGATGACTGATAAAACGTTGTCGAAACTGCCGTGACGTTTCGCGGAACTGTAGTAGATTCGGTTGGCCGCAGGCGATGGCAACTTTCGGGGTATGCTCTCAATCGTATTCGAGTGAGAGGTTAGTGGCTAAAGGGGTTGCTTGGGCCGAGTTGGTAAGACATACTTCACATAAAAACAGCGCAAAAGGACAGAGGCCCAGTGAAAGCGGGGTACAGACGGCAGCGCTGACTTACAAGCTTTGTCCCAATCGCACAATATATACTTGCGCAGTATATATATATATATATAATGTGTGTGTAGAAAACGTACGATAATAGTGGTAAGACACATCCATACATCATCATGAGACAGCGCTATATGAACATCATGTGTGCAATTATCATGTGTGCACATCATGTGCATCATGTGTTTCTGAAGAAAATCAATTTGTTTATGTAATAAGGCAATCGAAAACCTGCTGACACACACGATACATAGCCTGGCCACTTCTGAGGCCTCATAGATTTCACATGTCAGAAATGGCTAGGTCAGGCAGCGTCTGTGTAGGCAGGCCTTCGATTGCCCTATCACATAAAGAAATTGATTTTCTTCAGAATGTTTGCACACGTGATGTTCATGGCGCACTGTCATGATGCATGGCTGTTTTTTTATTTTTTTACCATTTTTTATCGTTCGTTCTTTTTGTTATATACTTCGCAAGTATATATTGCGGGACTGTGACAAATAAAGCTTGCTGTAAGTCAGCCCTGCCGTCTGTGTCCTGCATTCACTTTTTTTTTCGCTGTTTTTATGTGAAGGTTAAGCGGACATTCATTTTTTCCCCTCGGCTCTCGTCAAGACACATGTGTAGGCTAATTCCATCTCTCACTCCATTAATTAATATATGTACAGTCATAAGCGATTGGCGAGGGAACACCGAAATCATGTTTAATAAACGATTACTTTCAATGTACCGATATGAATGTAACGTGCGGAATTGTAAGCGAACTTTCCACTTGATCATTTCGTGTTAGCTTTTGCGCTTGCTACTGCGCTTAGACGCTATGGCCTTTATTTTGTTGTTCCCGGTCATAATGATCATGACTGTACTTATATTTGGGCGCCCTTCAACCCTATAACGGTCTATGCATCGCATACAGTGCTGCGCTATTTTGATGCCTCTGGCTTCGGATGTATGTGGGAATCAAAAGTATAGCTTGTAAAGTAGCACATTTAGTGACTCGAAGCGAATTTTCGTTGACTCTTTGTTCACCAAGCCAATTACTAAGTAGTGTAATATTGAATTTACGCCTCGAGTGACGTTTTGATATCCTCGTACACGTAGCTTCCGTGGCTAGAAATAAAATTGAGTAAGATATATGTGTTGATCTTTGTGTGGCACATTGGGAGTCGCAGGGTTAATGTCTTAATTCACTTTGTCACTTTGTTTGAGAGCGAAACGTTGAGCTGACGGCCACACGCCTTGTCAATGTAAAGGCAAGGCACGCGGAACGATGCCTTCATTGGGACTGACGATATTATCATGGGTATTGTGTTGTGATACTTCATACTTTATTTCTGGCCCAGTCTAAGCCATGGTTTCTCAAAGTGGGTTCCGCAGGCCCTCCTCAGGGTTCCGCGAGCCACTGACTAATTTATCCTGGTTCCGTACTCGCCGAGACACTTAGATGGCGAACCCGAGGTGCGATCGGTCTGAGGAACCTCGATTACTTACGCCTGAGTGTCAGTAAGCACACCTCAGTGCATAACAGAAACCTGCGATTCAGTTCAAGTGTATGTCAGTGAATAAATTTTTATATGCTCTTGCCTTTGAATTAATTGCACATGAATGTAGCTGTGACCGAATAGAAAAAGCTTCTATGAACGCAGAGCGGGGGGGGGGGGGGGGGGGGAGGGAGGTTTCTTGGTACTTAATTAATGGAGCTTAGCAGGATTCCCTGGGAGCAACACGCTTGAGAACCCCTGGTCTAAGCTATTCCATAGCTAGTGGGCGACAGCTTACGAACTCTCGGACAATTTTCGGTGTTATGAGGAAGTGTTAAGCTTGAGGACGTTTTCTAACGACAGCCGTTCAAATTCATCTAAAACGTAGCATAGCTCGTACGACAATTTTTCGAGTTATTTGAAATCTAATTCGGCAAAGTTTAATAGCGACTCTATAGAAAAC
This sequence comes from Rhipicephalus appendiculatus, assembly GCA_030522465.1. Classification (NCBI taxonomy): domain Eukaryota; kingdom Metazoa; phylum Arthropoda; class Arachnida; order Ixodida; family Ixodidae; genus Rhipicephalus; species Rhipicephalus appendiculatus. The sequence goes on along the minus strand of JALIZH010025098.1, from coordinate 288,373 downwards.
GGGTTTTTCATTTTAGGGCATGCGATATTATACAACGGTGGAAAGTCGTTAAATAGAAAAAGCAAAATACAGAAGCACGCGCAGTTTACAAGGTCGCATATCTGCGTTGATATCATATATCGAAGTTCTCTAAACTGCATCCATTATACCACTTTCTAAAGTGGATAGGTGCATGCATAGTTGCAGCTTACATGAATTTATTCAGGGCGTTTGCAAAGTTTTCAATGCTTACTCACAAATTAGCTGCATATTTCGGTGCTCTTTAGGTGTGCTATAATGTGCAATTTGTAGAATTGGGACACTGTTAGTCATTGTCGAAATGTAAACTTCATGGTATCATTCCTTAAAATTTTAGGTTTCTACTATTTTTTATAAAATGTTATCCACTTCAATAAGATTTGAATCCTACAGCCAATAAGCATTTTTTAAAAGGATTCAAGCCTTATGAAATGTGGTTGATTGGTCGCCTAGAAAAAATTGATTTCGCCAATTTAACGAATTTCGATAGGAGCCACCGAGCTAAAACCTTCCTCTTGACGTTTTGTTGTTGACGCACCTGCCCTAACGCGGCTAGATAACATGGAATGTGTAACGTTTCCTGCGATAAACGTCAAAATGCCAACTCGCCCGCATTCGTGTCACCGGCAAAAAATGTGCTCCCTCTTTTGTCTTGTTGCGAAAAAAAGGGGGGCGACTTTAAATACATAATATAGCGGAACACAACAAGGACAGAAAGATGTACACAGGACGACCGCTAGACTTCAACTGAAAATTTCACTCTGGACACATGACATATAAAGTGAAAAACAAAAAATCTTAACTGATAGCAACGTCACCATTCTGCCGTCAATGCACGCTACACGTGTCAAGCTACGTCGCGCAGCGCCCTTCCAAGGGGTGACTTTAGCTGTTGTCAGCCCCTGCGCTCCGTCGATAAAACTGGCGATACGCTAAATGTCACGGCTACGTCGTCGGTGACACTCGAGGAAATCTTCGCGGATGTGTCGCACCTGTGATGGACGCCGCCAACTGTTGGGCAGGTTCTTTCACCCAAATTAATTGATCAAAACTTCGAGTACATTATATAACATCGCGTCGAAGTTGCGTGTTCGGCGCACAGACTCCACGTGATTCCAAATATTTTGAAGATTATCATCCGTAGTATAGCTGTTTCAATTTTTCACTTTTGTACGTGTATATGTACAGTCACGCTCAATATGAGTTTGTAACACGCTGGCTGTGGTTAAAGTGGCCCCACGCCTGAACAATGAAACCGAAAAACGTTAAATTGGTTCAGAAAGTACCGCTGGAAATTTATTTCACAAATTTTCTTCTATGTAGGTGCCGATTTCAAGTGTTAGCGCCATTTTGAGTACAGACAACGTGTTGCAACTCATATTGAGCACGACTGTATACACGCAGGCATAAAAACACACGCACAGTATGGTTTAACCTCCCCCCTCCCCCTACCCCCCCGAAAAAAAAAAATTCTGGCTGCGCCCCGGCCGTGTACTTTATTAAATTTGTGTGCATTAAAGGGACACTAAAGGGCAAAACGATTTTTCGCTTATTAGTTAAGTACAATTTCACAATCCCGAAAACGCCACTCTTACCGCGACACGACGCTTGCTAAGCGAGAAAACACGCGGAAAGAAAATGCGGGTGGAGGCGCCACCTTGATATTCCCGCACCAAAGACGTCATAAATTTTGAACGCGTCTACTGAGTCCTACGTAGCTTCTAATAGACAAAAATGAGGTGCATTGTCATCTCTGGGTGCCTTAGACCTAGCATACGAAGTTTCCGAAAATTTCATCGAGCCAATGTCGCGAAAATACGAAAAATACATTTGGAATTTCTGACGTCACGCGCGCAGATAACAGCGCCAAATTTAAAAATAAAATTTCAACCTTGATTTTTTCCCGATATTAATGAACTGATGATAGTGAAACATATGGTCATTAGAGTTCTCAGAGTGCAGTTTGTCAATCTAAACCAAGTCATTGTTTTGCTTTAGTGTCCCTTTAAAGAAGCCTAGGCGGTCGAAATTTCCGGAGCCCTGCACTATGGCGTGTCTCATAATCATATCGTGCCTTTGGCCCGTAAAAACCCTGCAATTATCGAAGTCTTTCCTTGGTTAGGCACTTAACACCGACGTTTCAAAACGTTGCTCAACACAGCCAAGCGGCATCCCTACCGTACGCGCACCGTGCGCTACCGTATTTGTACGCTCACTACCTGCACTCGCTAACATTTGCTAGCACCGGCATGATAATTGATGGTAGCGCAGGCTAAAGTCACGGACAAACGAAGACACATTCGAGACGCCACAGCGAGGCACCACAGACACAGCGAATATGCCTTCTTTTGTGCGTGTCTTTAGCCTGCGCTACCATCAATTATCATGCAACCATACCAAGCCCAAATCGCTACCCTCATCGAATGTTTACCAGTGTCGGTTAAATGTTGCTAACTGTTCGCAAGTATTGGATGACTTTGCCAACGTGGTGTAGTAACCGCGTAGATGTCCTGTTGTTTTTATTCATTTTCAGCCCGATGATTGCTTGTTTCTTTCTTACGTATCCCGTTCACAGACGCGAGCACTCATGCGGCGTTTAAAAATATCGTCTTATCTCTTGAAAAAGATTCTTTACATTTTCCGATGCGTTCATTTCACGGCGAGCTTCGGAGTGCAGGTGTGTCTGGAGATAAACCGCTGAGAGCTACTCGAAATGCTCTTTTATTCTTTTCCACGTGTGTGCATACGTTATCAGACTTCGACCCGTACGGCTGCTCTTTTTTTTTATTCTTTCGGACTTCCTGCTTGCTCTATCATGTAGGGCGAGTGGCAAGGAAGCACTTGCGTATGAGTGTATACGGTTGCTTGCGCTTCGTGTGTACTGTTGAATGAGTGTGTTGCGTTTGAGACTGAGGGCTCTACGGAAACGTTCTAGCGTTCTCCTGTCGAACGGATTTCGGTTTATAGACTCCCAGCGACTTAAAGGGGTGGTGCCACCAAATTTGTGGCTAGCGCGTTCTTCGCTGCTAGCGTTTCTTATAGCTCTAGGAAGTGCGATACACGCATCCAAGATTCATGTATTCTCGCTAAATAATTTAATGTCACCTTATTTATGTGGACAACTTTCGGTTTCGGTTTCTGGGCGCCGAGTTGGGCGGTGACGTAGAAGTGTAGGAGGCTTGGTCACGTGACAACACAAGGCTGTGACGCACGTCGTGTTGAGTATCGTCTGCTCTCACACACACGTGCAACACAAGCACCAGCAAAACAAACGCGCCGACAGGTGCAGGTGGCTAGGAACCGATGCTTTGCCGGTACGTACGTTTCGGAGGTGGCTGAAGTCCGGAGGTAACTCACGTTACTACAGATCTGGTGTGACGTCACTACAACTTTCGTTGCCCTTCCTATAGAGCTACGTCAGTTTTGATTCGCTAGTGATGGGCATCGATCGGGAGAGTGAGCATTTAGGTACACTTTGGAAGTGAATTAAAATATGTTCTAAACGTTTGCTGTGCTCGACCCTTCGTGTGGAGTGTCCTTGCATACAGAGGAAACCCACAACAGGCTTGTTATAGCCTCAAAATTTGATGGCACCACCCCTTTTAAAGCGGGAGGGCCCCTCGCGAAATTCAGCCGTTGTAAACAAACATGCGCAGCGTATAGATCACTCGGTCGCGATCGTGTCAAATGCCGGGCGCGGCGCCAGGCACCTGCTAACTTGGGGGTAGAGTAACATTGGTTTTCATGCTGTTTATTTCCGCTTCCCGCAACCAATCCCAACAAAGGTGTCTTACTGATCTGTCGCGGACATGTTCAGCTCACCTTTACCGTGCTACCCCTAAAATACAGGACCTCATGTTACGCGCCAGTACACCTACGTAAGTTCCGGGTATTGTCAGTGAGAGGGTTCCCTGGCGGCCAAAAACATAATGAAATGCAAATTCGCGGTGTTTTCAACTTGGGCGACCTGCGTTGAACAAATGCACTCAAACCTCGGTTTAACGAACCCGTATATAACGAAATATCGGTTAGAACGAAGTTAAGCCGATATTTCGACCTGCGTTGAACAAATACTCAAACCTCGGTGTAACAAACCCGGATATAACGAAATATCGGTTAGAACGAAGTTAATGAAGAATAGTCTTGTAATGGATACAGTGCTATGAATATGCGTTTATAACGAATTTTCGGGTATAAGCGAACTTATTTTCGTGTCAAGATGCAACTTTGTTATAATCAGGTTTGAGTGTACCGCCTTTGACTTTTCGCAATCCGATTAGAACAATCGCAAACATATAAGGTTCTTGTATTCAGGCATGACTTCTACCGATGGAACCCGGCCACAGTAAGAAAAAAAATGAAAAGAATGGTAGGCGTCTCAACATGAAATTATCTGTGATTGCGATGTCGAAACGTGGCGCCTCATGATCTTCTGGTGTAAGGCTGTTAATCTCGCGTGTATTTCAATACGGCGCTTATGCACTTACTATACTTCAGGTCTATCATCTTATGAGATCTTATCTATCATCTTTCAAAAGCCGTGCGCGCACTTGTGCCTGCTAACAGCGTTCCAAACACTTATAGCATTGATTAAACGTTTCAAATGTATCTCAAAAGCTTTAAAACGCTTACAAATTAATCTACGCTTCAACTTTCGACCGTGTCAATACGTGTCAAATACGCGAAGGTAGATGTTCGTGTTTGATATCGTGTATTGTGGGTTCTTATTTCTAATGAAATTCAAGCGCAAATGAAATTAAATGCGCGACACGACGGGCATGGACAAGCTGGTGTTGTTCGGGCTTTAGGTTTAGTTCACGAATACCAGTTAGCCCGCTCTCAAGGCGAACTTAATTTCACTTTAGTTGTTTTCGCGAATGTTTCACATCCAGCGCATGTCTCTGAAGGCTGGATGGCCGCATTCCATGTGTGCTTTGACATGCTTTAGTATATCTGACGTTCCTGTGAGGAGCCTTTGATGCCTAAGTATTAGTAGCCTCTTTATGAGCGGTAGGAGCGGGAAAAGAAATGTGACTGGGTCAACGCTTAGTTGTTCAAAGTTGCCTGACCGATGAAGATAACCTCCTGACTTTATTGTTTTTGTTGCCGTATAACCCCTTCTGTTCTGGGTTCATTGTACGTACTATCGCGCTCAGTATGAGCTACACCACGCGAGCGCGTGGCCCAGTGCGCTGCAAGGTTGTACAGTGGCGCCGATCGTGGCATATTTTAGAGTTATTAGGAGATAGTTTGGCTGTTCCTGTGAGCGCGCATCACTCCCAATTGCTTGCTTCCATCCACGATTTCCTTTATTTGAAGGAACGTTTTGGCATTTATTTAGCTTTACTGAAGAAAAATTTGAAGTTTGTGTATCAAGCCACGGGGCAGTTATCATTTTCGAAGCTGATATCACGACATGGCAAAACGAGGGCGAGCGTGAAAGCAAGTAAAGGCGATGCGCACTTAAAGGAACAGCTAAACACTCCCCTGATAACTCGAAAATATGTCACGATCGGCGACACCGTACAACATAACAGTGCGCTTGGCCACGCGTTCCCGCGGTGTAGCTCATACTGAGCGCGATAGTACGTTTATTTATTGTATTATCGCCTATATTGTAGCACCTCCGTATCTTTGTAGTGGCTTTTTGCATTGCCCACCTACTATGCTTTTTGTTGACATAAGGCGTTGGTACACAAACAAGGCTACTCCTTATATAGCTCTTGGAAGGTTGAACAGAGAACATACACGATCAAAAAATTAGATATGACTCTCTTGGTTGAGAGTAGCAGAATTCTAATATTTTAAATAAGCAAAGAAATAACTTAATCTTTTTTTTTTGCGTGGTGTAGAAATTCTGTCAACTTGGAAAATGCTTATGATCCCAATGCCCTTTTATTTCTCTAAGGAGAAACTAAATTTCCTTTGATTGATTGATTGATTGATTGATTGATTGATTGATTGATTGATTGATTGATTGATTGATTGATTATGACACTAGGCTTCTCGGGATTCTGAAGGCGCAAAATAATCATGAAACCAAAAGCCTTCAACGTGCACAAATGGTCGCCTGAAGGGCCTGTGTGACTGCGCGTGCGAGTGCTTGTTGTGTCGTTTTTATTTTTTTTCAGTCGATCGTCGTCCCGGTCGTTTTTCGGCGCAGATAGCGCATCACACCGAGCTTCCGTACATCCGGGGTATGACATAAGTGTTTCGCTCGCTGGTTGCGCGGCGCATGCGCAGCATGCCACGCCGATTGTGATACGTCCTTCCTACGCTCGCAAACATGCTTTCTAATCGCACGAATTGCGCTGGACGACGTTCTTAGTTGAAACGGAACCCCCGCTTCATACGCTTACGAAGCGAGAACCCGTTTGATGCGAACATCTTGTATTGCTCTGTCGGTCCATCCTTCACAAAGCGGAAATGCCGAATGACAGTGGCGTAGCCAAAGGGGGGGGGGGGTTCAAGCCACCCCCGAAATTTTTCAATTTTGCTTGCGTATATATACACGCACACATACAAACACACGCACGAACATACATAAAGTATGGCTGACCCCCCCCCCCCTCCCCCCCCGAAAAACATTTCTGGCTACGCCCCTGCCAAGTGACGTTTCGGATGACGTCTTCACGTGATACTTTTCACACCGTTCGGGTCACTGCCGGCACAGACTGTCACTTTTTATTTTTTTAAATTTTATTTTGCGTTTCATGACGTATCTAAGGCTTTCGACTTAGAAAGTATTCAAGTGGGGCCTTTGTAGAATAACTGATATTTAGCAGTTATGCCACAAAGGCTTCACTTTCTTGAATACGCAATATGCAGGAGACGAGGGTTCAGCTTCCGTATGCGACAAGCTCTTTCCGTCCACTTCCGTTTTCCTTTAGCTTGAATATTTTTGTGTTTCGATTGAACACAACAGTTAACGTCTATGCCAATTCTTACTGCAGTGTTGACCTGTGGTCGCGTTCGCGAAGAACGCGGCAGTCAAAGCGATAAACATTGAAATCCGCATTGGGCGAACCTTCTTTAAATTATCAACGTCATATCCATGACGGCAATACGTCACTAAAGTCTTGGTGGACCCCGGCATAAAACACTTTCGAGTTAAAAAAAAAAGAAATCGAGTACTTGGGGAGCATTTCTGCCACACAATAAGTCGCAGTCTACCTGGCGTACTTTCTTTGCGTTATCACCACGTCCGCCTCTGTGGAACAGTGGCTACGGTGCTCGGCTGCTGACCCGAAGGTCGAGGGTTCGATCCCGGCCGCGGCGGTCGCATTTCGACGGAGGTGAAATGGTAGAGGCCCCGTGTACTGTGCGATGTCAGTGCACGTTAAAGAACACCAGATGGTCGAAATTTCCGGAGCCCTCCGCTACGGCGTCTCTCATAATCATATCGTGGTTTTGGGACGTTAAAGCCACAGATATTATTATTGCGTTATCGCCACGGTCCCAGGCACTTTCCGGGCACGAACTGCGTGCGCGTTATCAGCGTCAGATAGCATTCTTGATAGGAAAGTGGTGACAGCCAAGTTTTAAAAATGACGGAAACTCGAGCAAGGCATGCGACGATTACAGTTGTGTGGCAGAAATGCTCCCCAAGTGCTCGATTTTTTTTTTTTAGTGTTTGCCCAAGCGAAACGAAACACTCCCGGTATACAGAGATAGCTGCGAGCACACTCGTAGATCGCCGATAAACTGATCTTCCGGGAAAACGCACCGGCTTTTGTATACGTGTATCATCGCACGTTTCGTCTTTATCGCAGGTACTCCTTGTAAGTTACAGAACGTGCTGTTTGAACCGCGCACGCAATCTGATTAGAAGATTCGGAAACACTCGAGATGGTTCCCATGCATGCGTTCAGACGAGCCCTGCGCCGAGCGATAACACGCGTGACAGCTGTAGCAAGTGCAAAACCCTCACTATGTAAAACATATGTTCGCACGCCCATATTTCTTTCGCTTTATTGCGTTAATTTCTTTGGCTGGAAGATCGCCTCGGAATCTCTCGCTGCAGTTTACGCCATTTATAAGGCATCGTTAGCTCTCTTGCGCTTGGAATCGAGCGCTTGTGTGGTGTTCTTAACGAAATTTTTAATACTAAACTGAAACGGCGCGACCAATGATTAACATACCGCATATATACCTCGTTAGGGATGTTGAGATGAACGGAAATTTCCTTGTGGAATACACAGACAACGTATAGAGAAGCGTGTCGTTAGCGATATTCGCATCCTGCGTCGTTCTTACACCCGCACTAACCTTATCACACTGGTGCTTTTTCTAACCCGCGCCTACGGCGTAACGCTATGCACTAACCTTCGCTTTGGTGGTGGTTGCAGGCGGTGGTGGTGGTTGTTGGTTGCATGGCGTGTCATGTGTGCAACTCCGTGCGCTGTCGACTGTCGTGTCTTCTATATTGCAGCTGTTGCAGCTGACACTTGCGACGCGCTGTTTTAACACGAAGAAAGACACACGGAAAAACCACAGGTCGTACACAACACGAGCGCGAACTAACAACTGTTTATTTGATGGAAACACGACACATTTATACAGTGTGAAAGAAACAAACCGGTAGCCTGCGCAAAGCACACGACAGGAGAACAGCCATCTGCGTCACATCAATTCTGTACATGTCTAATATCTAAATTTCGTTGTAAAAATGTGGTTTTTCGTGTCTTTCGTCGTGTCAAAACAGCGCGTCGCAAGTGACAACTGTGTACAACCAACTAGCCCCTACTCTGGCCCTTCTAGCTGTTGCAGGTTGACTGTATTTTTGCTTTTCTCTTGCGATCTGCAGACCCACCGGAGCCTTCGAACGTCGTCGATGGACCACTTCCCGGTAAGTTCATGCTGTGGGTTATTGGCGCACTTTTTTTTTTTTACCATTTTACAAAGCTGTCTGTAATCTGGTTCAAGACGCAAGGGCAGGAGCTGGCGCTATTTGAGTGATGACTTACAGGGGTACCTACATACTTGCTCTGTAAAAGCTTGCATGTAAATATTAAATACCCAGTTTTCTACAAGTACCGTGTTTACTATCGTTCTGATAGGCACCCTACCCTTTCTCTTTTTTGACCCATTTAAGTTACTGTTTCCACTGTCCAATGGCACGCGAACCAGCTGGCTGTGCCTCAGGGCCGGCGCCACACTAGTTCAAAGATTTAGGTGCGCAATAAAGAACTCCATGTGCTCAAAATTTCGGGAGCCTTCCGCTAAGGCGTCTCTCGTAACCACAGCGTGGTTTTGGGACGTGAAACCCCAACAATATTATTGAAACATTAGTTCATTTTCCTTTATGCGTGCTGACGACCATCGAAATGTCGTTGGTTCGTGCGTGGCACGGCAAGCACCTCTTCAAGCGTACGACGCAAAGCAGCCCACACTAGCTTTCGAAACATTAACATTCGCATTGTTTGCAATATTAATATGCAGCGCAAAGACGGAGCAAACAAAATTTTAGGAGGGGAGATTGAACCCCCCTACTCCCCCCATCACAGACTCTGGCCCTGGGCGTAGCGTAGAGTTTAATACTATAATACCTAGAGTCATAGGCGTGCGCAGGGTTCCCCTTCAGGGGGGGGCAAGGGGGGGCGAAGGTTCATCGCAGCGCCCCCCCCTCCCTATTAAGTCAATGTATGGGGCAGAATTTGCGCCCCCTCTCTTAGGTGACTAGGGGGGGCGGCCGCCCCCCTCTGCCCCCCCCTCGTGCGCACGCCTATGCCTAGAGTAGAATCTGGCGCTAGTGTCTATGCGGGCTGCACTGACGTCACTGGTGTGTGCTTGCTGGTGACGTCACACCAGGAGGTGGACCGCCATATTTAAACCTTCTTGTGCTAGCCAAAAAAGATCGCATTAAAAAAAATCATGATAATCTTTTTTTAAACTATCTTTTTTTGCTGGCATGCAGATGAATTCGAAGTACCGGAGACATCGTCCATCGATGGTGGCGACCCAGCACTTTCTACTGAAAGCGGTGAGTCCGTTAATAAGATTTTTGTACGAGTTTACCCAGCGATTCGAGTGTACCCAGCGGTTACACTAGCATCGCCTCGCTCTTGGTTGTGCTATTGCTGAGAACATGAGTGCCTCGCTTTTTTTTTTTTTTTTTTTTTTTTTTTTTTTTTTTTTTTTTTTTTTTTTTAGACCTCGAGGAGCACAACTCACGAGGCTGACGTAAAGGCCGCGTCGCGATGAAAGCTCGTCCTCCCTGCGTGGAGGGAGCCTACTCGTCTCTGCAGGCGTTCTAAATAAAGTTGTTCTCTCTCTCTATATAGAAGTTCTAGACGGGTAGAAAGGGCCACGTCGAGACGCCCGTAAATGTTGTGTACACCGTGGCGTTAATAAAAGGGCAATCTGGTCAAAATTAATCCTAATCACGCTCCCCAGTGGGCCTCGTGCTTTAATGATATCTTGGTTTTGGCACTACACGCCAATATTCAGATCCCCCCCCCCCCCCCCCCCCACACCCCCTCCAAGCTTTGGCTGGTTTCCCTGCAATCTGTGCGAACACTTTACCCCATCATTACTTAAATGTTTCTGTGCACCTTCTTTTCCTTTTGTGGTACACGGGCTCTCGTCCACTGTGAAAGTACGTTACTCGCGGATTGAAAAGCGAAAAATTGGGTCTAAGTAATGCACGTACTTTGCTTTCAAGCATCTACAGTTCGTGTCTTATCGGCGTAGTTTCGACTCTGAATACTTACACAAGAGCCGACATTACCTTTATCGGCTAGATTTACGTGAGTTCGTGAGTACCGCGCCCGCCATGGGTTGCAGGTTAAACCCTTAGTCCTCATGTGGTCCCATTGACTCAATCATTTCTTCCCTGCGGATCAGTGGCTTTATTTAGGCGCATGCGACGATCGAATGTGTTCGTTCTGACATTAGATGCGAATCAGCTTATGAACGAGGCTTGTTCCCCCCCCAGCGCCGTAGCCACGCTAGTGCGATGACGATGACGCTGCCATCACGGCACAGCACATGCAAGGTAACCATTATACGCCATGACGATGACGCTGATGACGATGAATAATAAGCGCGTTCCAGGCCACATTCTCTTTCTGCCATCACGGCACAGCACATGCAAGGTAACCATTATACGCCATGACGATCACGCTGATGATGAAGAATAAGCGCGTTCCAGACCACATTCTCTTTCTGCCATCACGGCACAGCACATGGAATGTATACCCACCATACGTCATAACGATGATGATGACGCTGATGACGATGAAGAATAAGCGCGTTCCAGACTACACATTCTCTTTCTGCCATGGATGAAAACGATCGTGAACGCGCTCTCGCCCGCGAGAGGCAAAACGGCAACGCCGACAACAAGCTGCTACCCCGGAGTTGAGGACGCGGGAAGCGGTGGCTCAAGGTCAAAAACACATTGTATATACTGTACACGCGCGTTGCCACTCATTTACATGCGCGACTGGGCAATGTCACGGGTGATTTACGGTAAGGACGATCCCCAGTGCTTCGCCCACTCGTCATGATTCACTTCGTGGAAATGCGATATATTTAAAAAATTTCGCCTTCGTTCTGTCCAGACACCAACGACGAGTCCAATGAGATCCACGCTGCGGACGGATTGGGCGTGCACGGTGAAGTGCTGTCTCTAAGGCCTCAGAACGATGCAGGTAACTTGAACTGCCGTTTCATATTTTTATTCGTTTGTTTGGCGTGTGTAGTCGCTGTGACGCGGTGGTTACGGGAACGAAGCTTCAGTGTCGGGTGTCCAGGACGCGAAGGCTTCGTTCCCACGACCTCGCAATGCGGCAATGCAATGCCGCGGCCACTCACGCAGACACAAAAAGGAGCCATAAGTCATAACGTTCTCTAAGTAAACAGGTCAATTTTTAATTCACATATTTAACAGCGAAGCTATTCTGGGTCGAGCCTTTCATGTCCGGGATCCGTGGCAACGCTTGTGGGCATCAGAAACGGTTATGCGCCACGGACATTGGATAAATCGTGGTTTCGTGGTTTCGGCCTACCATATTTGCTCTCAGACATCAAGCGCTGGACAACAGTGGCCAGTGTTAGCTAGTGTTGACTTAATGACTGCGAATGTCGACCGCTTTCGGCTAAGTGATGACTAGTGTAGGGGAAAGTTAGATAAATATGGCTAAGGGATGGAATATGTAAAAAAAAAAATTGAGGGACCCTTAATCTTTGCCTTTAAGAGTTGAACGTGATAGCGATATCCTGTCCCGAGTGCGTACTTCAACCACTTAGTGCATACATGCACCCACTACGTGGTGTTAAGGGAATACGCGCAGTGAGGTGTGTGCCTTTTGTAATGGGTGGCCGGCTTTGAACTACGAAATCGTTATGATAGTCACATCTTCTGACGCCCGATGGCAATGTACGCTTGTAACCACGCAATATTACTGGGATATTACATGTTATATTGCGACGCCTATATAAAAGACGCTTGCGTTGGCGAAGCATGAAAGTTATTTTGACTGCATTTCCAAGCAGAGGAAGTTGTTTTCACTGTATTTCAAGGCAGACGCGTGGCTGTGTGGCAGAACACCTGCTTGCCACCCAAACGGCCTGGGTTCGATCCTCACTCAGACCCGAAAATTTTTATTTATTTTATTTGCATATTTCTCGATTTTTCCGTCATGGACAAGATGATGATTTTTCGCTCACAACCAACGACGCCGACACCGACACCGATGCCGGAATTTCTGCGAAACGAGCTCTTTAACGCTATCGCGTTAATATGGCTGAGGGATGGAATATGTTAAATACGCAAAATGGCCGCTATAAGGTTGGGTAGTGCTGGTGCACTTCAGCGACGCATCTGTTGGCGCAGTGACATATTGACTAAGTGATGGCTCGTTTTGGATAATGTCAATCTAGGATATCCGTTATCATGACAGCGGTACTGTCTTCATGAGATTACAATTTAATATCATGTATGCGTAACAAACTTCAGTTGGTTCTGTCTGGACTCGCTTCTTGTGGCGCATCAAAAGAACGTCCCCACGCTGCGACCACTGTGATAATCCCGATGCGTCAGCGGAACATGTCATCATAGAATGCCCGCAATGCGAGGAACGACCCGTCCACTTGATTAATGGTCGAACAGCCTCGATAGAAGACCACTTACACTTAGCAAGGTACACGGACCTTGTCCACGCCGTGACAGTCAAAGACGCGCAGAACACTCTTTGTGATTCTTTTAATCGAGACAAGCTTAATGAGCTGTTTAGAATTGTCATTATTGCTCCTTTTCGTAGTATTGTTATGTGAACAAACTTCTCAGTCATGTTTTATGTAAGCACTATTAAACTGTCTATACAGCGGACTCGATCTGCACGTGATCTATGTGACCACCCTTCTGTGTACTCGACTCTGCCCATTTATAGACACTGCCCATTCTTTGTACGCCAGAGATCTTATATATTATTATTATTATTAAGACGTGTATACTAAAGATGCGTACGTAATATTTAGACCAATAGCCTACGTGGCTAGTAGCTGGTCCAAGAGAGAAAATACATAAAAGTTAGCAACGCACATGATTGGTCATGAAAATGATTGGTTTTATACATATGGAAGAAGCGATGCACAATATACATAGTGCTTCTGTTTATTTTTCATTTTTTTATGGTTATTATTGCTTCCGTGTTCAGTACTACTATCATGTTGAGATAGCCGGCTTTGACGTAGCCTACTTACCCACGTTCTTAATTTTTATCCCAGGTGTGGCTCCCGAATCTCTGGTGGTGCCTAACTCTCAGAGGCCATCGCCCGTGGCGCCGTACGACTCGCGGAACCCGCCTAAACTGTACGCACCCTTGCACGAGCGTTACAGACTCCCTGAGCGACCGTTCTCTTACGGTGAGCAATAGCGACGTACCAAAACTTTGATATCGGTGAGCATAGGCGTGCGCAGGGTTCCCCTTCAGGGGGGGGGGGGGGGCGAAGGTTCTTCGCAGCGCCCCCCCTCCCTATCATGTCAATGTATGGGGCTGACTTTGCTCCCCCCCCTTCGCACCCTTCTCCCTATTATGTCAATGTATGGGGCTGGCTTTGCCCCCCCCCCCTCCCCCCCCCCCCCCCTCGCACGCCTATGCCGGTGAATCGATTCATACTAAAGTCGGATACAGCTTTATAAGTACGCGAAATTTCCTCCTCAACTGCTGTACGCGCCAATGGGCGTGCACTCCGGACATACGTCATGAGCCGCACGGCCGGTGACTCCGCCTTCGGGGATTATTACCGTGCGCATGAGCGCGACTATTTCTTTAGTCGCGAAGGCAATCGGCTGCCTCGCTTCGGTACTGGGCGGGGGCCTCTCCGGACTTTCTGAGTTGTATCCGACTTGTAGTTTGAAACGCTGCGTGACCGAGGTGTGAACTGAGGCCGTACTCTACACCAGGGGTCTGCAACCAGCGGCCCGCGGACCACATACGACCTGCGGGACATTACGCGGCCCGCCGCACGACCTCACACCCCCGCCCCGAATTTGTTTGATCGTGACTGGTTTTTTACGCAAGACGCCGAAGGGAGCCAATCACTGTTGAGAATTGGATTCCGATAGGGCCTAATCGCGATCAGTAGTGCATCGTTCGACAACCCCGTGCTACCTTGACGTTTTCAGTCGATAGTGTTGTAACATACCTTAACCTCCTTCGGTTTTGTGGATATCGCCATTAAGATTACACAATTTCTTTTCAACGCTGTATGGGCACGCCTGACCGTGGTGTGGCGGCTCGCCATCGCTATATCGCGTATCGTGGGTATGCCTAAACCGACTACCAAATTTAGATACCTTTTTAGGTCAATACGGGCTGTCAAATGCTTTCAAGCAATAGGAGGCACAGCTCGCCAGCTTTGACCCAGAGGTACAACTTGCGTTCCTGGGTCACGTCAGGCAGGCGGCAGTAGCCAGTGGAGCCCTGGACTTGGGGACCCACCCATCGAGCTCATGACCCCTTGTCCCAAACCCTTATGTATAAAGCTCTTCTTCTTCTTCGAACTGTTAATTAATCACCTTAATTAACATTTCAATAACCTTAAACCATTATCACTTCTAATGATGTCTCGAAGTCACATGCAGTTGGCAGTGCGTGCCTCTGGGCTGCTTCGCGGCGTCGCAGAGGCCAGTTCACTACCCCGCGAGATGGCGCAGAGGGCCCAAGGGAGCTAAAGTTGCTGGCCTGTGCGCAGCTGCTACCTTTAGGTAGCATTCGCGCGTTGGCCCGCCTAGCCAGGCGTAGACCCAGCTAACACAGCTGTGCGGCGGAAGCCGCACTCAGCTTTCGCAGGCGACATGCCCGGCGGGTTGCCGATTGGCATCCCTGCCGCGTCGCCGACCGGCGATGAACTTGACTGGCGATGACTAGTGTCAATCCGGTTCGCTGCAGCTGCGGCGTAGGGAAATATAATAATTCGGCTGAGCATTGGCTTCTCCACAATGCACTGTCGCTAGCGTCGTTCGGAAGACAGGCGCGCATCTGATACCTAACGGTAGCATATACAGCAACTCTAAAGGGCTTGGTAAAATGGCATCGCCCCGCCCGTCTTTCGTCGCGGCGCACCGAGATAGGAGCTGGAGGGGGGCTGCCTGCTACAGGGAGCGGTCACCTGTGGCCATGCGCTTCTCTAGAGGGGATGAACCGATGGCTCATAGCTGTGTAAATGTGCTCTGATCGCAAAGTTTGCGTTGCTTCTCTAGAGGGGATCAACCGATGGCTCATAGCTTTGTAAGTGTTGCGCTTTCATCTCAGTTGGCGTTGAAGCAGTCGCTGCAGCAGCCGCCAATTGTCCGCACTGTCCGACTAGACAGCCTCAGCAACTGCTGTAAGGGCATTTATAGGCTTTCTGAAAGGTACTGTACTGGACATTGGACTTTAAGACAACCACTGTGTTACGTGGTTATTGCATATACGCATCGCCTCTTCCTGTCGCCGTCACCTTCCCCAGGCAGCACGCCGGCATTGGACCGATCTCGGCCCAACGTCGGCAAACATCGGCGGCAATATTGGCCCCATGTCGGCAAATGACGCTCGCGCTACTTTCACCCACATCGGTCCGATGTCGGCTAGCCGGCGTTGGGCCGATGAGGGCTAGCCGGCGTTGGGCCGATGAGGGCTAGCCGGCGTTGGGCCGATGAGGGCTAGCCGGCGTTGGGCCGATGAGGGCTAGCCGGCGTTGGGCCGATGAGGGCTAGCCGGCGTTGGGCCGATGAGGGCTAGCCGGCGTTGGGCCGATGAGGGCTAGCCGCCGTTGGGCCGATGAGGGCTAGCCGCCGTTGGGCCGATGAGGACTTGCCGGCGCCGGGCCGATGACGGCTTGCCGGCGTTCGGCCGATGACGGCTTGCCGGCGTTCGGCCGATGACGGCTTGCCGGCGTTGGTCCGAGACGGCCTGCCGTTATTCAGCAGATGATAGAAAGCCGTCATTGGGCCTATGTAAGCTGGCTGATGCCGGCGTGGTGTCAGCCTCGCCGACGTCGGGAAGCCGCCGGTGCGACGGTTAGCACTCGTTATTATGGTAATTTACCGTGCGGTGAATAAGGTAATATACTGTGCCGTTGTAGTCTGCTCGTAGCCAGTTTAGATGGGGACACCGGCGGTAGTTGCTCGACGCGTACAGTAGCTTGATTAGAAAGGCTGATACGTGTGTTATAAAGTGAAACGGCTGCGCGCCGACCATGCATAGTTCGGTGTTCCTGTGATTACTGTACTGTAAGTCAGCAGTGCTAAAGAAACCTATTCGCGGCACAACGGCATTCATCGACTACCGGTGGCGCCGTATTCGGTAAATACTTCGTAAGCAGAACGACCTATTTGGGGTCTTAGCGTAGCATTGAGACCCAGAATTTTATGGAACCGTGCAAGGACGAGAAGGAAAGTCAATATTGTCTCCAAAACAAATAAAAGAATAAAAGTCCTGCTGCATCAATTACGCATGCGTCTAGGTAATGAAGGAGCAACACATTTGCAAAGTGATAAACAGAAATTTATTCACACATATGAACACACGCCAGCAGTTCCGGAATAATGATGCCATAAAGGAACACCTCAACATCTACAGATACCGTAGCCAACATCTAAAACGACCCCACAGGCACCGTGTTCCTCATGAAAAACACGAAAATATTGAGAATCAAGTGGGGTCAGGCGAAGAGTTACAATCATTTCAATGTTATTCACGGCACATTCAGAATAAATATTTCAGAACATAGAACGGAAAAAAATATGATTAAGAATTAACGAAGAATATCATAGCTACTTGTGTTTTGTGGACGATATCGCGCTTTTCGACAATGACGGTGACGAATCACGAAACAAAAAAAAATACTGGTGATGTACACGAAAGAAGCCGGATTAAAGATGTACCCGAAGAAAACAAAGATCATGTTAGGCGGCCCGGCGAGAAAGGGAGATTAAGGGCGGAAAACAGACTAGAAGAGCATGTATACGCGTGGGCTAGTAACTAACAGAGGAGCCCCCCCCCCCCCCTCCCCATGTTTATCAAATTCAACGAAAAGTAAGGTTGGGTGGGTTCGCAAACGTGAGTCCATCGTAACACATGACTGGAAATTAAATTACCCCTATCCTTTAAGCGGAAATCACAATTCTTTCAGGCATAATTTATGGGACAGAAACATGAATAAACTACAGCACGCGACCTGAAAAACGTTGCGAGTGGTGCCGCAAGGTTCCGTATACTGTACATCTAAACAAGGTAGATTCGCAAGCACGCATTTCTTATCTCAAGGTAAGAATGTAACGGAAAAAGAAGCGTGCATGAATACCTTTCAGGTGTGGCTCTTGGATCGGTAAGAACACGAGCGAATAAAAGGCATGGTTAATAGCGAACGCACGATAAAGAGAAAAATCTGTCTGGACAGACGTAAGAGCAGTCAAGACGTGTCCTTAAATAAAGCGAGCGAGTCCAATATGGAAGCACGTAGCCACTGGTTGCTAGCTGCGGTGATATCTGCCGAGAACAGTGCTGGAATCTTGCCGCATATCCGTCTCGCACACGTTTTTGACTTTCCTCCGCACATGTCCACACACCGACACTTTTTGAAGAATTCTGCTGGCCGGAGCGAAAAAGCCTGCACTCGCTAAAACTTATCCTTCCGTCGAGCTGGCTACCCTTCCCTGCCTGGTCAAGCAAGTTTCGCGACAATAACGCCGAACGACAGGGGTAAAGGCGGGGGGGGGGGGAGGGGGGGAGGAGCGGTTTAGGTTGAAGAAGACGAAAAAAAAAACTGATTCTCCCTTCTTAGGAGAGCCCGGCTCAGCCTCCGACAATAGTGTGCGCCACCCCCCACCCCGTGTCCCCACCCTCCACAGCATGTCGCCTGTGGGCTACGTGGAATTTTCAATGCATCGCTTGTTACAACGCGTCGCTACGTGAAAACTTTCCGTACACCACGTTGCAACCGCATTTTTTATCGTATTTCCCGTGCAATTATAGTAACATTTAATGCGACTGTTTCTAAAACCACGTGGGGAGCAATCGTGGGAAGCAAACGAGATTTTTACTTCAAAATGATAGGTTTGGGACAAAAAGACGGCGATAAAGTGAAAACACGAACTGGCAAACACGTGTCAAACACGTGTTTGTATGTTCGTTAATGATTGTTGGTCTTGGTAGGCTAGTTGATTTGGAAGTTTTTACTGGAAAAACGTATCTACACTTCTTCCCGGTCTTTCTTGCGCCATACCTATTTTTCTCAAGTATAATAAACAACTAGCTCAGCAACACTCCTTGTTGAGCTTTTTATTACTTTCACAAGGCAAAATTATGTGACATCACTGAAGTAAATGCGTTTGTTACGCTTGATCACAACATGCGCGTGTGTAAATACGTGCACACCCACAGACAGGAAACTATTCGTGCAGTTTATAAGCACTCGCACCATGCGGTCAGCGGCTGAAAGGTTGTAAAGGATACAGCGTTAGAAATATGATGTAAGGCCCGGTTTATGCACAGAATTAGTATTCACATAAAACTTCTTCCGCTAAATGTATTCCTGCTGGAATGATTGGGCGAATCCTGATGCTGGATATATTAGTCAGGTCTACCGACCAATGGCAAAAACATATATGAAAGAGAAGTACTTGAATGTAAGTTCAGTTTTTGTAGCGTTGAACAACTCGTCAACGAAATGGCCATCTAATGTGAGTCAGTCTGAAGGCCGCTTTTTGGGTAGAAAAGCCACAGTGCTAGTGATAACTGTTAGTTAATCTCCTTGCAGAAACTAACAAGAGGATGCAAGCTATTTACTCGGTGAATTACTTCTCGCCCCGAGTAGTAGATGCGGCATAAGCACGATACAATGCATGCATGCACTTTCTTATTTTTGCTAGTACACCAATCCATGTAGCAGCTTTCTGCAGCTTAGGCGAGTAATATTCAAGCGCATAATGCTCTATGACATTACAAGCTTGTGTTCGACGTCGACGTACAGTAAATTGCCAGCATGTCAGCGACGGTTTTATTTAGCCGCTCGGTGTGGCCATTCGTCTGCGGGTGATAGTTGCGGTTTTCCGTCGGTGACTTGTATGTCAAGATGGTTTGCGTTATTTCCGCCGTAAAATCCGTTCCTGTGTCGGTGACGGCGACTTCTGTAGCGCCACGACGCAGGAGGACGTTCTCAACAGGGCAATATATAACTGTCTGAAGGAAGACAAGAAGGTATTCCAGCTTCGCCGATGAAAGCTAACCAACAATTTACTCAGCCAGCATTGCTTTAAGAGCGGCAACAACACGGGTAAAAAGGCCCAATTCTGCCTGTGAAAGCCTTCAGCTGCCGATATCAGTTGAACCAGCTGATACAAGGCAGAATGACGGCAAACTCGGCGCAATGTTGCCGGGGAAAGCTATCGGCTACGGCGATATCGGCGGAAGTGTGGCGGAACGGCGGCAAACTCGGCCCAACGTTGCCGGGGAAAGCCATCGGCTAAGCCGATATCGCCGGAAAGCACGGTGGGACGCCGGCAAACACGGCCCAATGTTGCCGGTGAAAGCCATCGGCTACGGCGATATCGGTGGAAGTACGGCGGAACGCCGGCAAACTCGGCCCAATGTTGCCGGTGAAAGCCATCGGCTAAGCCGATATCGCCGGAAGAACGGCGGGACGCTGGCAAACTCGGCCCAATGTTGCCGGTGAAAGCCATCGGCTAAGCCGATATCGGCGGAAGTACGGCGGGAAGCCGGCAAACTCGGCCCAATGTTGCCGGTGAAAGCCATCGGCTAAGCCCATATAGGCGGAAGTACGGCGGGAGGCCGGCAAACTCGGCCCAATGTTGCCGATGAAAGCCCAATATCGGCTGAAGGACGGCAAAATCGGCCCAATATTGCCGGCGAAAGTCAACGGCTCCGCCCATATTGGCTCCATGCCGGCAACGACGGTCCGTGGTTGGGCCGCCCACAGCCGCCTTAAAACCAATATCGGCCCGACGTTGTGCTGCCTGGGTCATCGCACTTTTTCCCCCGTGTAGAGTAGCAGAGCGCGGAGGGTCACCTGTCCGCGCCTTCTAATAAATTCTCTCTCTACTAGAATTTTCTCGTATAGCATTTTAATTTGCTCCCACCGCGCTGATTGCTTCACCATTGCGGCGATACTGACTATTTTTAAATATAATCATATTCACCTCCTCCAATCACCTGCGTTCCTTTCGCATATTCGCACGCTGTCCAACGTGAAGTGAGGACCTTCCAGTGCAACTTCGAGGAACATGCGTGTGGCATGCGGAACCAAAAGAACATCGGAGATCACTTCAAGCTCGTCAGCAACAGCATCGCTGGCAGACGAGGTAAGTGCGGTATACTTCGCCATAAAGTGGAGACTGTGGACAAGCCACATGTTTGCAAACATAGTGTATGCGTCTGAAAAGAGCTCCCCTGACACCTCCATTATTTCGAAAGCTTGCTCCTTCATATATGAACAGAACTTCGTTAAAAAGTCCGGCCAATTATTCGGGGATTTGGGCAAATGTCCCCATCTAGGCGACAACCACGAGCCCGTGAGTTCTCGCGGCTTCCTTGGACTTTAGGGCGTCTCAGAGATGGTCGTCGAGGACGGAGCTTAGCAGCTTAGTATCCCAGCGTGTTTGGCTGCTAAGTCAGACACATGAAGACATTTTATTTACCCGGTAAGTTTCCCCGCTGCCGGGTGGTCTAGTGGTTATGGTGTTCGACTGCTGATGTGTGGCTGGCTGCGTCGTTCGAGCAGCAAACTCCGAACGTTGATCAAAAGGGCGCGGTCGTGAGCACTGGCGCGCGCTATATCTCGAGAGACATCAGTAGACTGCTCGTATGTCCTTTTATCGGCTGTGCTCTCAACGCTAAGTATTTCATTCTTAAAAGGCCTGCAGCGGTTTGCGTCATAAAAATATTTGCTTTTTCTTTTATCACGTACACTGCAGTTACGATATTGTGCTGCCGTCTGTCGCTTTAACGCGTAATTCTGCACAGAACGGTCGTTAACCGCAGCACCTAAACAAGTTGTCCATGTGGGCCGCATGTGAACCTCGAGAGTAACTCTGGCTTTTAGATGTGAAGCATCTTATGGCGAAGCTTAATCCGGTGGTGGTGGTGTGCCGCGTGCCCACCCTTACTGCGCATGCGCAAACCCTTTAAAAAAATAAAAATAAAAAACCTCCTCTCCCCCCTCTTTCTCCTCTAGGCATCCCTCCCCGCGGCAACCACACCCTCACTGCGCATGCGCCTCCCCTCCTCTCTCCCCTCTTACACTCCCCCCCCTCTCTCCTCTAGGCATCGCTGCCCGCGGCGTCTACTCCCACTGTGCATGCGCGTCCCCCCCCTCTCTCTCCTCTCCTACGCTTCCCCCCTCTCTCCTCTACGCATCCCTGCCCACGGCGTCCACACTCCCCCACTGCGCATGCGTGTCACCCTCTCTCTCTCCTCTCCTACGCTCCCCCCTCTCTCGCCTCGCGACGCCGACGCAGGCAGCGTCTGCTAGCGAGTTTCTTGGTTGAAAAAACCGCCTGCTCGCGCTGCACAACCGTTCACTGGCCACCCCGTATATATGGCAATGGATCTTGACCTCCAAGGTGGTGCCGGTGGGAGATTTCTCCTGTGCGTTGTTGAACAATAAAAATTCGCAGCGTGCGCGTTAACTAAAAGCGGAGTGCGGGCCTCTGTGTCCAGTCGGAGTCTTCTGTCTCTCATTGCCCATTAGCAGCGATTGGCATGTTCCAGTAGGAAACACTGCTCCATCACTGCCTGCTTTGCGCCTCCCCAGTTTTCTCTCCTGCGCAACGCTGCGATGAGCGCCAGCGTCAACGCCGCCGCCAGTGTAAGCGTTAGCGCCCGCTGCTTCACATCTACACATGGTTCCCTTTAGCGGGAGATGGTGTAATTTTTTTCGTTACGCGAAGCATGGAACACGGCTTTGTCCGAACCGACATCGCGGATCCCGCGTACACTGGCCAAAGGCAGCTATGTACTAATAAAGCATATGCTCTGAGTAATACTGCGGCACTAATCCGGTTGAACCAGATTTGTGCGGCCGACCACTGCCATTTTTGAGGGTACTTGGCCTAAGCGTCATCTCTTGTTAAGAGGTCTGGTATGGCTACCTGTGTGCAGGGGCTATAAATACAGTGATGTGGTGGACAAGCTGATTCTAATCCAGTTTAGTGTTGCTCATCGCCGCTTACTCTAAAGGTCCCAGACCTAAGCGTTAGTTTGTAAAAGGGTCTAGAACGACCACCTCTGCGCAAGGAGCTACATATGGGTGTAGACGCGCACGAGATCGGTGAACAAATTGACCTTTTTTTTTTATTTCGAAAGCCTCTCCTTAGGGGCGGTAAAACGCGCTCAGATTTGCTTTCCGTATGAAGTATAAGTGTGTGGTAAAAGGGTCCGCGAATCCAGCGGTCAAGGTCCGGTGATCGGCCTGGCCTGAGGCCTGTTGCATGGAGGTGGCGAAGATGGTTTAAAATGCAGGCCTGTACAAGCCCACAAGAATGCGTCGCAGTCACATTGCGGATTGGTGCATTAAATAAGTTGAGTGCTGCTTCTCACTCTCCATATTAAGGGTCCTGGGCCTTAGCCTTAACCTCTGTAACAGAATAGAGAACGTCCAGCTCTCAGTAGGATGCTGCGTGGCAGTAGGTGCGATTCAAAATGGCGGCAAGCAGATGCCAAACAAGTTCAGAGCTGTTCGTCAGTGTCCATTTAAAAGACCCTGGACCCCTTATCGCAGTTAAGACCCCCGTTTAAAACCCGTTATCGCCCCGTTTAAGAGGACCCGTTTAAAAGACCCCGTTATCGCCTTCAAAGGGATCGCAATGACCGCCTCTGCGCAGGACGCTACATGGCGGTGGACTCTCAGACGGTTCCGGCCGGTGTGTCGCGGCTAATCACTCCCTACCTGCCGGGATACCCGAACTCCATGGTGTGCCTCCAGGCTGGCGTACTTTGTGCACGGTCCGGGCGCCGAGCGCATCCAGATCGTGGCGCAAGACATGGGCAACCGTCCGCTCTTCTCTCTCGAGCGACACCAAGACAACCGCTGGCAGACGTTCGCGCACAACATGACTTTGCACCAGGACTTGCGGGTGAGTTCGCCGTTTGGAGCTTTATAGAGGAGGAAGCCTTAGATGCCTCTGAAGCACGGAAAGTGACCGATGGCGGCGTCAGCTCAAATGTTTCAAAAAAATTCCCCATCTCCCGCTAAAGGGAACCATGTGTGGATGCGAAGCAGCGGGAAGATAATTAGCTTGAGCGGGAGGAACGTCGCCGCTCTCATTTCACGGCAGTGGTCCGGGAGCTCATCGCGGCGCTGCACAGGAGAGAGAATGAGGCGCGCGCGCTCCGTCCATTTTCATACCGCGGAACTACCGTGGCGCCGCAGCTGTCACACCACCTGTCGTGCGCGCCGCTCCGTAGAGGATTCCTAGAGGAGAGGACCGTGGAGAGGAGAGAGGGGACGTGCATGCGCTGGGGCGGTGTGGGACACGGGAGCCGCTCCGTAGAGTAGAGGATTCCTAGAGGAGAGAGGGGGGAGAGGACGCGCATGCGCTGTGGGGATGTGGGACGCCGGAGCCGCTCCGTAGAGTAGAGGATTCTTAGAGTAGAGAAGGGGGGTGAGCGTAGGAGAGAGAGGGGGAGGGGACTCGCATGCGCTGTGGTGGCGTGGGACGCGGGAAGGAGGGACGGACTAAGCCCCCTCCAAATACATGCATGCTATATCAAGGGAATGGGGTCAGCCTGGGCGACAGACACCACCTGCCTATCCATTGCTAAGCAGCCTCTCTGTGCTCTCGGCCATGACTCTGATGACTAGAGACCGGATTTTAGGCAAATGCCTATTTATTTCCTTGCGTTCCTATCGTGCCACTTTGATATATGAGCACGAATTAGGGGTTGGGGAGGGCTTTTATAGTGTTTTTATAGTGCCTATAAATGCCTATTTTTGACGTTTGTGCCTAAATTCCTATAAAAACATATAAATGCCTATTTTCCAAATCGGTGCCTATATGAACACTATTTAACCTCAAATTTTGCTTTCGAGTACAGTTGGAGACCGTTATTTATGTTACCGGGCAAAATTGACCTTTCGGAACTGTATGGGCTGCAACCTAGTTCCCTAGTTCAACTAACTTCCGGAAAGCAAGCGCTAGCAGCAGTGAAATGGGACGCGCCTGTCACCTTATGCCACCGCACTAACATGTCGCGAGCGGCTGGAGGAGGGGGAGGAGAAGGAGAAGAAAAAACGCTATTTCTGCAACCCTAAATGGGAGGAGAGGAAAATAAAGGTGGGAAGAGGAGAGGGGAAGAAGAGGAGAGTGGCGTCCATGGCCGAGGACGTGGCGGGCGGCTTTTACATAAAGCAGGAGTTCCAGTCCGGTGTTCCCAAAGAATTGAAGCACCTCCTTGAAGACCTGGGTGTGTGTGAGGGGAGGGGGGGGGAGGAACAGGAGGTGCCTCTGTGGAGCCGCAGGAAGACGGAGAACGAATGCGAAACCGTGGAGTTGGTAGAAAACAATCAGATGTCCACGTGGTTTTTATTTTGCTTGTAATTTACTTCTTAAAGGGCGCTTCACCAGGTCACATCAGAAATCTTAGGCACTGGAAGTCGTTGCGTGCCCAATCGAGAGGTTTGTACATCAATATTTTTTTAATTGGTTGATTATGAGCTGCGAAAGCATGATGCGAGGAGGTGAGCTTGAAATCTTTGCCACTCACCCCGTGTAGACTTCGCAAGCCAAATTACTTCCCTGCCCTCTTTGATATCGGAGCAACTCGGAGCCTGAAGATCACATGACGCAGACGCATCAACACGTTATGCGCACGCGAGGTTACATTTGTATGACATGCCCAAGCCAGGTCGTGCACGCAAGCGGTGTTGTGTCGTTTCGGCGTTCTCTGTAGTGTACTGCCTGTGCGCACGTTTGGAGAGGCTGGCATGGATCATGTATCCTTACAACGACACACAGCGTCGCACCACTGGAAGTGCTCTATCAGTCGATGCACAAAAAACACGCCAAGCGTTGTCAGGGCTGGCGCCGGCACGACGCCGGAACGGCGAGAACATGAACGCAAATGAAATGGAGGAAGCTGAGTGTCGCTTGATTAGAAGTAAAAAAAAATAATAAATAAAAAAGCGCACAGATTCCGTTTGTACGTTTTAATATTTCTATCAACTTTCATTCTTCTATTCAAGCAACAAATTGCACAAATTACACATGTCGCTTTCTCGCAGTGTACTACCGTGACGAACGCAGAACCATTCCTTGTACGTCACCTCCACCATGTTGGGGAGTGTGCCCGTGAGATTAAGGGCAAGCGGCGTTCAGTCTGACATTTCACCTCTTTCCGGGGCGCGTAGCGTTGTAAATCTTGGCAGACGAGTTCATGAGCGCCCAGTGCATGCATTTCTCGTGCCTGTTCTAAATGCTCAAACCCGGTGAGGGGCCCTTTAAGGTGTTCACAGACAGAGGAGAAATTGACCCTGTGCGATTAGACCCGGTTAATACGAGGCTAAAAGACCCTTCTGGCCTTTTTGGCGGTCTGGCTATTTACTCCTGTGCTGCCCTTCTCAGCCATGCCTAAAAGAAAGAGACCCAGGAGCGTGTTTCTTCGACGGTGGACACTTAACTCACCATGCTGGACAATAAAAGAAGGGACCATGTTCTGCAAACCGTGCGGGAAAAAAGACAATTGAAAGGCTATGCTAAACAATTGGTGCCTTTGTGCCATCATAAACTATAACTTTGTTTGTCTTTCCTGTCGTAGACACAGGTCGCGCACGTCTGTTTTCGAAAATTTGAATTTTTGTAAAAATTTATTGTGCCTATATTTACGATTTTGGGGGGCCTAAAACTGTGTTTTGCCTGCCTATTTTTGGCGCCTAAAACCCGATTTTTTAGTGCCTATAAATCCGGCCTCTACTGATGACTGTAGTAGTGGTTGACGGCCTTCATATTACTACAGTGTTCTGGTTCGCATAATGGGTGCTTCCCTACTTCATGAAAGTGGCCGGACGCGGGACGGGGGGACGCGGGATGGACGGACAAAGCCCCGAGCATAAGATGCTTCGCATCTAAAAGTATGTGAGCACAGATGACGTCATGATATAACATAGCCGAAATTCGTGACGTCGCATGACTTCATATGACTTCATCACATCTTAAGGAAAAAAAAAGATCACGCCATATCCACGAAGTGATGATGATGAGTGGGCGAAGCTCGATCGTTTTCATCCATGGCAGAAAGATAATGTGTGGTCTGGAACGCGCTTATACTTCATGGTCATCAGCGTCATCGTCATCGTTATCACGTGTAGTGGGTACATTCCACTATACTGGAACGCGCTTATACTTCATCGTTATCACGTGTAGTGGGTACATTTCCACTATACTGCAGTACCGGCTATCTTTCAAAAATGTCACTTCCTTCTCGCTCAAATCGTACTCTTTGCGCCGCGAATGTTTTTTTTCCTGAAGTATGAACCAACTAGCTCCGCAACAAGCCCTGTTGACTTATATTTCATCGCATCGTCGCTCGGTCGAAGGTTGGCCGATCCCGGGAGGCCATTGTGCATTACTTGTGTCCATGTGCTTCGAGTTGTCGATGGATTCGCCCTCGCGCTGCCAATGGCTAGCTTCCTGGTTAGCTCAATTGGTAGAGCGACCGCCCCGGATAGGCGTTGGTCCCGGGTTCGAACCCCGGACCAGGACGAATTTTTCGGCAACTAAGAAGCTTTTCTTTCTGAGAAATCCGTATGGATCTCCTTGTGGCTTCATGCTACAAATGGGTGGTTGTCTATTTTTCCTTTATTCCACTATACTGCGTCATCTTTATCACGTGGGGTGGGTGCATTCCACTATACGTGGCTATCTACCTACCTACTACTACTACTACAGAGGAGGGACTGACCCACACCCTTAGGAGCTTCGCCCCTAAAATATTCACGGCGCATAGAGTACGGCGACGAAGTGAAGAAACGAACACAGAAACGGGAGCCAACTTCAAACTATTTATTCTCAGAAACCACGCCTATTTATAAAGGCTGTCAAACAGGGTAATATCGCTACAAAGATACACATGGCAACGCAAGCAAATCATCATGAGCCACTAAACCAGAGTCATGCGCCGGGAACCACACTGAACCGAATTGTAAAAAACATGCCAGTGTACATAACAAGTGTCAACCCTATTTCGAGCAAAATCGGCAGCGCACAATCTAAACCTAACATCAGTACCGGCTATCTTTCAAAAATGTCACTTCCTTCTCGCTCAAATCGTACTCTTTGCGCCGCGAATGTTTTTTTTCCTGAAGTATGAACCAACTAGCTCCGCAACAAGCCCTGTTGACTTATATTTCATCGCATCGTCGCTCGGTCGAAGGTTGGCCGATCCCGGAGGCCATTGTGTGAGGTGCGGGAAGCTTAACCCTTTCAGACGCCCCCCTCAGAAGAACTGTCTGTAAATGTGTCAAATCGACACAACGTTACCTCAAGGCACTCACTAGCCTATTGCAACAAAAATGTCATGTGTTAATTTGTGTATGTTATATATTAACTTATCCCAATTAAGCTGTAATTAAATATCTGTTTATCCTGAAGTCATTCACGCTCTGTGTTAGCGTAAATGGAAAGAAATCTGAGGCTAGAAATATAGTGCAAGTTCATTTTGGATTATGTCCACTTGGAGCATAGAAAAGTTGTACTTTTCACATGGCTCGCAGGAAGCGGCAAGTCGAACGACTCGTCGAACGTGGTAGTGCCTTCGGCAATCTGATCATATGCAACAGTATACTGCAAAATGAAGTTAAATGAAGACATATTTATTATGCAGGAGGTTCAGTTGATCCAAAGCTCAATATATCTCGCTCTTTCTTAGCCCCTAGTTCATACGGAGAGCAAAAGCAAGTGGCGTACACAATTGTCTACATAGCGTCTGAAAGGGTTAATGGAGGGGGGGGGGGGTATCAGTGCAATTGACCGATAAGAAAAACACGTATTTCTCCTTAGATTCGTCTTAGGGGTAATGCTTAAGAGACCGTGCGAGTTCGTCTGAAGGGACACTAAACAGAAAAGCGATTTTCTCATATTTGTCAATGACTTCCTTGCAATTCCAAGATCACCAAGCTTACCGCGAGAAGGCGCTTGGTAAGTGAGAAAACGCGCGAAAAGAAAAAATCCGGGTGGCGACGCTACGTCGAAATTCTCGCACCAAACGCCGTGACTTCATAGATTTTGTCGGCGTCTGCTAGGCTCTGCGTAGTCCCTAAACTGTAAAAAATGAAGTACATCGACCTCTGAGGGCGCCACAGACTCGACATGCGAAGTTTCAGGAGATTTCGTTGAGCATGCTATGTCGCCAAAATGGGAAAAAAATACTTTGAAATCCCTGATGTCACGCGAGGAGATTTCGGCGCGAAATTTAGAAATTAATTTTGACCTTGATTTTACCCTGCATTAATAACCCTATATTAGCGAAATTAAAAACATTGGTTCTCAGAGCACAGTTAATCGAACTAAACCGATTGATCGTTCCACTTTAGTGTCCCTTTAAGAATAAGACAGGTCAAGAAAAATTGTCAATGCTTTTTTTGAAGACAGTGGCATTCTTGACCGATACTAGAGAATTAATTTTTTTACGTCAGTGTATAATTATGTTACTGTTGACTATTACGTTCACTGTTCTGTTTATTATGTGGCTGTTGACTATATGTAACAGTTGCTCTTCAGTTTGTAACGGTTGCTCTTCAACATCACCGTATGTGCACAGATATGTGATTGTTGAATATGTTGTTTTGAAATCTTGTCTTAACTTTTAGGCTAAATTGTATATTGTATGTGCTGTGGACTTGTTACGCTTAGACTTGGACCCTACGTGCTCTGTTAGACACCTCTATGGGATAAGGAGTAGCCGGCGCCCTGTTTGTGCGTCAACATCTCCTTACATCGCGTCAATAAAAAGACAGGTCAATACAACTTATCTACGAAGCAAACCATGAGAGTAAGAAACGAAACAAAAGCCGAGGGTGGGCAGGTTAACCAGAAGCGTGTCCGGTTGACTACCCTATGCTGGGGGGCAGCGGAGAGGGGAATAGAAAGATGAGGAGGAAACGAAAGAAGGAAATGAGCAATAAATGGGCTGACGCGTACGTGTGGGTCGCACTACATTAGTCAAAAATCAAGATGGGAGCCGACAAATGGAAACACGTAGTGGGATAAGCAGGAAGAACAGAGCAAGTGCCTCAGACAGGCTGGCCGACGTCTCGATAGGTGGACCTATCTTTGTCAAAGACAAAGATAGGTCCACCTATCGTTTCAAAGACAAAGATAGGTCCACCTATCGTTTCAAAGACAAAGATAGGTCCACCTATCGTTTCAAAGACAAAGATAGGTCCACCTATCGTTTCAAAGACAAAGATAGGTCCACCTATCGTTTCAAAGACAAAGATAGGTCCACCTATCGTTTCAAAGACAAAGATAGGTCCACCTATCGAAACGTCGGTCAGCCTGTCTGAGGCACTTCCTCTGTTCTGCCTGCTTATTCCACTACATTAGTCAATGGCCTTCACACATCCCCTCTGTCCTCAAAAACCACAAAAGTGCCTTCACTGTCTTGTGGGCCGACCAAAAGCACGCGAGATGAGCTTCACGAGACATGCGACAGACGGCGCGTGTCAGGCCGCTATTCAGAGATGAGCTGAAAAGGATGGCGGCCTGATACGCATCGTACGTTGAACGTCACGCGATGGAGCTCGTGCGCTGGGCAAGTGGGCGCGTTTTCTTCTACGAACGGTTAGCCCAGAAATCCTGGAGAACATGATTAACAGTGGCGTAGCCAGAAATATGCCATGGTATGCAAATGAGTTCTGCGGAAACCCGCAAGGTGGCGGAGAAAGGGAAAAGACACCCACCCTTGCGGGTTTCCGCAGAACTCATCTGCATTACATGTGTCCATGTGCTTGAAGTTGTCGATGAATTCGCCCTCGCACTGACAATTGCTAGCTTCCCGGTTAGCTCAATTGGTAGAGCGACCGTCCCGGAAAGGCGTTGGTCCCGGGTTCGAACCCCGGTACCAGGACGAATTTTTCGGCAACTAAGGAGCTTTTCTTTCTGAGAAATCCGTACGGATTTCCTTGTGGCCTCGTGCTACAATCGGGTGGTTGTCTATTTTCCCTTTCCATGCCATGATATGGTATGGAAAAACTTTATTTAGGTCCGTCGGGGCGTGAACTAGCACGTAGCGGGCCGCTCCCACGTCGGGACAGAAATATGCCATGGCGCAAAGAAATTTCGGGAGGGGAACGTGCCCGGTGTGCCTCCCCCTGGCTACCCCCCTGAACATTGACTCAAGATCAACGGATTTGAAATGACGCTTAAAGGGGCCGTGACACGCAATTTTCGATCATAATCCGTGATATTTGGGTGAATCATTGTGCGTTTACATTTTGCGCATTTGGTAGATCACTTAATTTATAATTTAATATTTTTATATAGGCGCGAGCGGCATGAGTCCAGAAACACTGGCGCACTCGCGAGCCTTGACTTAACAAGCTGTTTTTTTTTCTGTGCGAGCGTCTGCATTCCGCGAACGAATCTATTCCCTGGTCCCTGCGCTTGAAATCTGGTCATTTCAATTTTTTCAGCTTGGCACGCAATTGAACGATTTTCAGCGGCTGAAACATTGGTAGAAGACGAGGGCTGCGCTGAATGCAGCGCGTGACGTCAAACACGCCGTGGCAAAATGGCGTTCGGCGGGGTTTATAGCCGGTGACTTGCAGGGCCTATTTTTAACTGAAATATTCTTGTACAGTGCATTTTTCATGTATGTATTAGAGGAAAAAAACCTATATTAGGAAATCAGTCAGTGAACGTCAGGAGAAAGTCTGCCTGCCCCGTCGCCCCTAGTGGTCGGCCGGAATACCTTTAAAGGGACACTAAAGAGCAAAACAATTTTTCGGGTATTATTAAAATACAATTTCGCAATCCCAAAAACACCACTCTTACCGCGACCATACGCTTGGTAAGCGAGAAAAAAATGCCCCCACCTCCCCGAAGGGAATCGTGAAGAAATGCGAATGCATTTCGCGCGCGCTTCATTCCATTTATATATGGTGGTTGTGGTTCGAAGAAGGAAAAGGCGCCTAATTTCTGCAGCCCGGTCGGGAGCACGGCGCAGCGCCTGGTATTTTTTTTATCGCGGGAGCTCGGCGTGTGAGGGCGCTCGAATCGCGGGAGCTCCGCTGAGCTCCCGTGATTCGAGCGCCCTCACACACCAGAGCGCGCTCCTCCTCTCCACTCACTCTCCGCTAGTCCGCCCGCACCACCTGCTCCGGTTGCTAGGGGCGAGGATAAGCGCGCGCGCCCGCAGCTGTTGCTATGGGAGAGGGAGTGAGAGCGGAGAGATAACACCTGCCGGCGCGCGGGCAACGCCGGACAACGCCGCCTGACATAGCCCGACTAAGAAATGCATTCACATTTAAAACGCGCGAAGAGAAAATGCGGGTGGAAACGCCACCTTGAGATTCCCGCAGCAAACACCGTGACGTCATAGATTTTGAAGGCGTCTACTGGGTCCTACGTAGCTTCTAATCGATTAAATGAAGTACATTGTCATCTGTGGGTAACATCAACCTAGCGTACGAAGTTTCAGAGAAAAAAAATCACAGCATATCCACGGAGTGAATTATGATGAGTGGGCGAAGCTCCGGAGGTTCATTGGTAAACCGTGAATCTTCCGTGAAATTCGCCCAGTACATCATCAAAGACGTGACAAACACTTCGTGTATATATACAAGAAATTTATATTTCATTCGTGAGCCGTGATTTTCCGTTTTGTTTTCGTTTCTTCGTTGGTCGTGGTTACCGTTTACATAAGCCGTGGCTTTCGTTCCCCCTTCATTATAACGGCTTTATGGTCGGTGAAATGGAGGGAGAGCGGTTCCTGGATGGGTCGTAGCCGAAAGTTTGCAAAGACGAGATCGATGCCGGTTCATCGGATGGTGGTTGGTTGCATGTGGTCAAACGATATGCATGTGAGACCATATCGCTATGCCATGTGTTGTACGGCATCGCGATCGTCATCGTCATCAGCGTCATCATCAGCGTCATCGTTATGACGCATAGTGGGTATATTCCATGTGCTGTGCCGTGATGGCAGCGTCATCGTCATCGCACAGGGGTGGCTACGACAACGACGCAGGACGACGCCGGACTAGCCTATGCCCTAAGGAGCTTCGTCCCTAAAAGAGAGAGAGAAAAGCAAAGGAAAGACAGGGAGGTTAACTAGGTTGCACCCGGTTGTCTACCCTACACGTGGGAAGGGGGGAAGAGGGAGGAAAAGAATAGACAAGGGAAGAAGGAAAGAGAAAACCATACGCTTGCGCGCATAGCAGCGTGCGCGGCGCATGCCCGGAAGGTCATAAAACTGCGAACTGTCAGAGCACGGGCGACTTTGACTGTCGTAGACGAAGTAGGCTGCAGTCCATTATGTTAAATAAGGCTTGCAAGAACTGGCTCCAAGGTATCCAGACCTTGCAGTGCGCTTCAAGCTGAAGGGGTTGTCAATCCGGTGAGGAGTGCGCGCATTGTGCTTATCAATGACTTCAACACGGCGGTTACTCCTAGGTCTTCGTCGCGGAGATCATTAGGAGTCTTGTGTCGTTTCTTCGTGGACGCGCAGTCGTGGTAAGGATGGCCACTCTGCATCCGCCGCCGCTTTCATCCCCTCCGCGTCTTTTTTCCCAACGTAACACGTTGGCTGGTAGTGGTGGTGGTGGCGGCGGCAGTGGAGGTAGCTGTCGGGAAGGACAAGTCTGGTGGTTCGCTGG
Organism: Rhipicephalus appendiculatus; assembly: GCA_030522465.1. Taxonomy (NCBI): domain Eukaryota; kingdom Metazoa; phylum Arthropoda; class Arachnida; order Ixodida; family Ixodidae; genus Rhipicephalus; species Rhipicephalus appendiculatus. Next base: position 255,037 of record JALIZH010025098.1, on the reverse strand, counting down.
ATTATGACATCGTGGTGAGGGTCCAGTTTGTGCAGCGGCATTCCTAGACCTTCGTCGGTGACGGGAACGTCGTTGTCGCTTTCTGACAATATCAGCGGCTTCTTTGTGTGCTGAGCCATCTCTTACCATGTTTTATTACGCTCCATTCTTTTTTGATGATGATGATGATGATGATTCTTTTTTCACTGACGGACGGTCTCTTAATGAAGCTTCATGCGATCCGGGGCAGTTGGGACATTTCTGGGTAGTTCCTCGGCAGAATTCAGCATTGTGGTGCTCTGCACATCGGGGGCAAACCACCACGTTCCTGCAAACTCCGCTCACACGACCCATTTTCTGACACTTGTGGCGTTGTAGTAGTTTAGGTGTAAACGGACGAACCACGTGTCGAAAGTGTCCTACCTTCACGTGGGATGGCCAAATGTCGCCTCGGAAGATAATCTTCACGCAACGCGACTTTCCCAAGCGGGATACTTGAACGATGTTGGTGTGGTCACTCGCTGCATTGATCAGCATCGCAAGGTCGACACAAGGAATGGTGGTGTCAACATCGTATATGACACCAACCACCATGTCCTTGTTCAGTGGAATGAGCTTTTACCTTGATACCATCGAGGTCTGTGATGCAGGTCAGATATAGCAGAGATGGCTAGTGAATGACGTCGACGGCCAGGACATTCTTGCGAATTTTCATCGAGCCAATGTCGCGAAAATACGAAAAATGCATTTTGAAATTTTTGACGTCACGCGCGGAGATTTCGGCGCGAAATTTAAAAATGAGACTTCAACCTTGATTTCCTCCGCTAATAATGAACTTGTGATAGTGAAGCATATGACATTAGAGTTCTCACAGTACAGTTTGTCAATCTAAACCAAGTCATTGTTTCTTTTTAGTGTCCCTTTAAACACGGCTTGACTGACGTCCTGCTGGACGTTGGGGTCTGGGCTGCGGAGCAGGGCCTCTCAGGATTCTAGTGTGTGAGCTATCGTGCCGAGTCGGACATGTCCACACCATGTGGACCGAATGTTTAGGTACAATGGACCCTCTAGTTCTAGTTTTCGCTGGAAACCTCGAATTGTTAGGTTACCGTGTCATGGTCCTTTTAAGACAACATATCGGTAGTTGTGCGTAGATAACTTAAGCAGTCATTTTCTTAGGTCAGTATTTCATTCCCAGTCCAAGGGTAGAGGAACGAACGCCCAACTTCTTTAACCTATATATATGCCTTTTTTTTTTTCGTCTGTTGCTTGAGAACACACTAGTAGCACCACCATGGCTTTACCATCAACAAGATTTTGGGTGCATGGACCCGCGCATACAAGTTGCGTACAGCAACGAATGCGCTGCATGCTCTGATTTAAGCCACGGGACCGACTCACTGTCTGTGATAAGCGCAGAACTGCCATCACGTCGACGGCAACAGCGACTTTTGTCTCCTCCTCTCTCTAACTTTTATTCCCCTCACCCCCTTCCCCAGTGCAGGGTAGCCTACCGGGCTACGCCATGGTTAACCTCCCTGTTTTAGGGGCGAAGCTCCTAAGGGTGTGGGTCTGTTCCTCCTCCTCCTCCTCCTCCTCCGTAGTGGTAGGTAGGTAGGTAGGTAGGTAGGTAGGTAGGTAGGTAGGTAGGTAGGTAGGTAGGTAGGTAGATAGCCACGTATAGTGGAATGTACCCACTCCACGTGATAAAGATGACGATGACGCAGTATAGTGGAATGTACCCACTACACGTGATAACGATGAAGTATAAGCGCGTTCCAGTATAATGGAATGTACCCACTACACGCGATGACGATGACGCTGATGACCATGAAGTATAAGCGCGTTCCAGACCACACATTCTCTTTCTGCCATGGATGAAAACGATCCAGCTTCGCCCACTCATCATTCACTTCGTGGATGTGGCGTGATTTTTTCTTTTATCCTTACTCTCTCTCTTCGTGGCGCCGCCATAGTGCCTAGCAGGCAATGTCGTTTCTAGTCTTGACAACCCACTAGCTTGTGTGAAGCTCCGCGTTTGCATGGCAGGTATACGTGTGGCTGCAGTTGCAGTCGCTTTTTTTTCATGTTCTGGCGCACTGAATTTCATATGCAGATATGCATAATTATATACGTGATCTCTTACCCCGCTGCAAAGTGAGGGATTTCTCATCCGCGTGAATACCGCTCCATCCACTTCAGCGATTCACCGTGTTGAGCCAAGCTACGATGCCCATCATTAGACCAAACACGTTAGAATACAATATTGTATTATATAATATAGTATTGGAATATAATAGCAACAAAAGGGAAGTGAAAACGCCGGTGGCTTACATTGGTATGTTAGTTCACGAATGGCGCTTAGATGTTTAGCACTTTACCGGACAGGGACAAACCTGACTGCCTACATGTAGGTATCTTTGTTCGCAAATTTGGCCATATTAGTTTGGCCATTTGATTGCGTGGAGTCCTTGCTATTGCGGATATATTGCGGCGCCTGCCCAATAATAATCTCTAACGTAATACAAACGGTGTAACAAGAGTCCGCAGCCTCAAACACTTCGCGTTTATAAGATCTGTGGTTTAGCGTCTTAAACTATGATCTGATTGAGGGACGCTGTAGGGGAGGGCTGCGGAAATATGGACCACCTGTGTTCTTTAACGTGCACCTCTAAGTACACGAGCCTCTAGCATTTCGCCTCTTTTGAAATGTGGCCGCCGCGGCCAGGGATTCGAATCCTGCGACCTTCGTGTCAGCAGTCGAGCACCGTATAACCACCAGAAAATAGTGATGGGTACTTCGCGTTTAGTGATGCGAGTCGCATACTTCTTCAGACAGCATTTTCCTGTTCTCTGTCGTTGCTAGCATAACAAAACATGGCACAGGTGGTTTTCCGTTGACCTCCTCCCTGGCTGACATCCCAACGAGAGAATAAACCCGCAAGCAGGCCTGAAAGCAGGCAAAACTCGTACAACAACGCCGCTCATCCAAGCAGTCTCGCAGATTCGAGAAAGAAGGAAAGCGCGGGTTGCCAGACCTGTGCTCCTCACCCAATGCGAAGGTCTATATGGCTAGCTCCCTGCCTTGCTGTCTCTTTCTGAAATGACTTTTTCTAAGTGGTAACGACTTCCTGCATAGCAAAGGATTTTGACGCTGGCGCACTTTTCCCACTTGCAGTTCTTCATTGAAGCCTACACGAACGGACAGCCTGGTCTGATTGCCATCGACGATTTCACGTACAGTTTTGACCCTTGCCGCCGCTGAATTCTTCGGTACCTGCAATGCGGTAAGCTAAATCTGTTACAACTGAACCAGTTTCTTTTATTTGAAGCGTCTTCGACTTCAATGTTAAAACGGATGGACTGTCTTAAAGTTCATTCTTCCGCTAATTTTTTTTCCCATTTGATTTCATTCAGCCAGTATTCAGCATACAAATAGTTGCCTAGGGGATCGGCGTAAAGGCACCGAATACATGACGGAGCGCCGGTCGCCCTGTTACACACATGTGAATAAGCAGTCATACATGAACATATAGTACATAAAATGAGAAGAAACAAAACACGCAGTGATTTTCAAAGGATTCACGTCATTAATACATAGAGATGATTTGCACATGACAAATACCTTATGTACAGTTATAGCATAAAAAAAAAGAGCAGCAGATGCGTGTTACATGGGATAAGAGGAGTTGAAATTTATCTTAAGGTAACAAAAATTGTTGCGGCGTCATCTGGTTCATAATCCTAAATATTGGATAGCGCGGATTCGACACATGACAGAGAGAACACTGATGCAGGGATGAATCCAATTTTCGTCTCTTCATTTACCTGTACATTGTAAGACCTATGCCTGTGAGCCCGTGCTGACTAGTATTCGAATTCTGGGCAGAAGTGTGAACGCTCTTGCCAGAGAGCTCTCATTGAAGCTTACCACAATAAAAAGGCCGCAACTGTACCAGTGACACGTCTGTCGTGCTGCGGAGCGAAGAAAAATAGTTAAAGATGGTTATAATATGCATTTGTCTTGAGCTTCGGTACTAGACGATTGCCGTGTGAATGTAACGGGCGGTGCGCCTGCGCGTGCGCGGCTGTGTATATATGTAGGGAAGTTTTTCATAATTAGTTTCGAGTAGCGCTTCTCCTGAGCATGAATGTTCTTTGTTTGTCCTGTGTCCAATCCATGCTATCGAGTATTTAAGATGGTGGGAAGCTTTGGATTTCCCAAAGCAGGCACATCACTCTTTACTTGTGACAGTTCTGACGGCGATATATTTGACACGGAATCTCCAGGGGCCGTCTTTTCCTTCGCGAGATTCACTGGAGCTATAACCAAGGATTCGATCATTCTTGGATGACACCCGTTTTCTAGAATTTCACGCACTTTATCGTTGATTACGTTGCGTTCTGACGGCGGTACACGGTAGGATTTTTCTCGGGTTGGCTGTGCTGTTCCGGTGTTTATCTGCGGAGCGTACGAAGCGCGGGGATCGAGAGCGCACGGTCACTCTGGAAAAAAATGGAAAACCGGAAAGCATTTTAGCAGAACGTCTCGGAGCATGCGGCGCTTGTATGGAGTGAATGACTTCACGACCAAAGGTAAAATTTTCGAATATATTGAGCAGGCATTGACTGGGTCGCCACTTGGAGCATACTGAGGACAACAGCAGTGGTCCGCTAACATTCTTTGAACATGACGAGCTTAAGTCCTCGCGGCAGAACCACCGACTCAGCCGAACAGTTTGTCGTTCCATAGTCTATGCCATTTCAATACTGAAACTGTGCGATGGGACACCAGTGTCTCTTCTTAATGCGACTTGACAACTCTTCACTGCCGACGTTAAACCCCAGATATTATTATTATTAACTCTTCACTGCCGAACAAAGACGTAGGCAAGAAAGCGTTAGTAGTTTGTCAAAATCCTATTTCACGTGGTTCCACATGTGGAAACAAACAAAAAAAAAAAACATTGCGAGAACAATTTCCCTTTTCATATGTCCACAAACCGGGACTTTAGTTGCGAATGTGTCAAAAACTCCGCCGTTAATTGCGAAATCTCGCTTTCAGTGCTTGAAATATTTAAAATGATTCCCAAAATCCAATACCATAACTTCTGCTCACAATTTGAATGCAAAAAAAAAAAAAAAAAACATCGCAAAACTTGAGGGAGGCCTAAGCAGCCGCGCGCAGCATGGTCAGCCCACCGCTGTATTTTTGTTTGCACACCAGCCGCTAATGCTGACTCTTGCTGCTCAGTCTTTGGGTATGGGTAAAGGACGCTGTAAACGACGAAGGTGCCAAGTTTTCAATGACACTGAGCCATTTGCGGTGGTGTAATTTGCTTAGAAAGTCATGTCCACGAACGTGGACACAGGTAGCGAAGAGCTTAAATGAAACTGGCCGCCGATATTTGGCTAAATTGTAGATAACCGCTGCATTGTGCGCACAGCACAAATTTCACCCAGGTTGAAATGGTCGCAACTGAGAAAGTGACTTTTACGTACCACGTGGCCATCAGAAGTCGCGGTGCCTCTTTCCGTGACTTAGTACGCTCCTTCCGCATTCGATGAACTCATTGCAGTCAAATATCTAGAGCAGATCATCATGCTGTGCCGTAATATACTCACTCATAAACCGCGTAATGCGCTACCAAGTGATGCGGTGATTTTTCCGAGTGCATCTGGAACGTGCTGTTTCGTCTTGGCATAGCAAACGGGCAGCGAAACCAAGACTGGAAGAAATTAACCGTTTTCAATTGAAAGTACGTACTGCATCCGCCACTCGGCTGTGAATAGCGCTTGCTAACAAACCAGGGCTAAGTCGTTATAATAAAACTACTAAATGTAGTGGACGGAATGCATAGCCGCAGGGGCAAGCTGAATGATAGTGCATCGAACACTCGTCGAATCTTTCACATTAAGTTGTATCTCGGACCACTTCCATTCCTGGTTTTAGTTATTCTAACAAGCGAATACACGGTTTTCTTTTTTGATTCTCTTAGGTTCATAGCCAGATCTTTTTTAAAACACGAAAGTGTTTTATGCCGGGGTCCACCAAGATTTGAGTGACGTATTTCCATCACGGAAATGACGTCATGAATACGCATAATCAGAAGACAAAGTAAAAAGTTCCGTCAACGGGAGTCGAACCTACGACCTCTTCGTCCGCGACGAGAGATGCCGGGCACGCTATCCACTGCACCACGGTCACATACTCTGTAGGCTTCAAAAACAAGCCTTTTATATCTACGACTGTCCTCTCACAGTGCTCTTGCTAAAGTGAAGTAATGCATTATGACCGTGAAATGCACGATTAATTCCTTGAAAGCGTCGTTTCTACGCGTTCGTCCCATTCGGCTCGTTTCGAATAGGAAAAGTGCAATTTTGTCAACGCATGAACACACTTCCAGGTGGCGACCTTACCCCTAGCATCATCCTCGCTCATAGCATCCGTCCATACCAAAATAGCTCTGTGACGCGCGAATGGTTCGCGTGGCCGTAACTCCGCGTTCCTAGCTCGCCCCGCAAGAAATCGCCGCCGGTCAACGGGGAAGACACGACGCGCGTTGCGTTTCGCTCCGGTCGGGCAGCGTTGTTCAATAACTCTAACATGCCGCGAGTAGGCTACCTTAGCCCAAGTTCGGCGTCTAATAAGTGGCGCTCTTCTGGCTGTCACACCGCTTTCTCTAATTCCGCTCTCACCGTACAGCTACCACAAGCATCTATGACCACAAGGGTCTGTTTAATCATTGATCATGGACGTTAGACGTTAGACCACCATGGACGTTAGATCACCAAGCGTCAGCCTGGATGCATCCACGTTAGACTGTGCCCTAAATGTGAAACACTAATAGACGTTGTGCAAGCTATCTTATATCAATGTACAGTAAACATTCAACTACTTCTGTAAGGGCACGTTTCACTTTCGTGCTATACGATTCCTATGACGGAGAGATCAACCATGTATTTTTTTTTTCGTGGTTATGTCAAGAAATGTCACGCCTAAAGGGATCCCCTGATGAATGCGAAATTTTCTACGTTTATCGAATTTCAGTTGGAGGTAGGAACTATATAAGAACTGTAGTTAAGACTAAATACGCGCCGGGACGTTGAACATCCAGTAGCGTTTGTGGTGTATTGAATTCTTTCTTGTGTCCTTGCTTGCACAGTCCGTATTTAGGCTGAGTGCTTACCAACTAGCTCAGCTCTGTTATTCTGTCAGTTGTGTAGCGCACACCAAGGAGTGGCTCCCCCCCCCCCCCCCTCCCGCGCCTTCGAAGCTTCATGCCATGGACCACAGAGCACAAAATGACATTCGACCATGCTTGCCTGCCCGGCCCCCCACTTAAAATTGAAAACGTGCCCCCCCCTCCCCCCCTCCCCCCCCTGCCACCCCTAGAAACAAATTTCTGCCTTCGCCACTGATTATAGTATACAGTGTTTGTGAAGCATAGCGCACTTACTCACAATGCAGCAACACTGGCCACACGTAGGCTAGTGCTAGCCGTCCGTTATTTGTTTGTTGTTTGATAGTTGCGCTCATGTTAGGTGGCAGCCTTTA